>JAGGAQ010006313.1:0-20204 GCA_017657225.1 Termitomyces sp. T69sscA
ATGACACTGGATACTGCTTAAATAGTGCCTGCAACATGTCAAGCCAGGCTTGACATTGTGGCCTTTTAGCCCAGTTGGTAGATCACTTCTATTGCAAGAGTTGTGGTCATCACAGCAGTGATGGCTGAGGGCTGCTAGGAGTTGGCAGTGATGGTTGCCAAGAAGTTGGTTGCATAGCAGTTTGGTCTAGGCCTGTGACGTTGTAGGGCTCTTTTGAGGAGGTGGGAGTCCCAGGACCAGGGCTGGATACCGGAGGTAAACAGCAGGTTGTGACAGGTTCTTCTAGAACAAAATCAACATTGCCAACAATATGCCAAGCATGCCAATGCTCACTGTGAAGTCACTCTTGATTGAACTTCTGGCACCTTTGTCTGGCTTGACTAGTGCAACTTGAAGACTCAGTGACCCTTGATTAAGCTTGATCACAAACAACTCAACTCTTTCAAGATCCTCCAGAAGGGCTTGATCCATGCCTACAAGCTCAACTTATTCCTAAAATTCAAGGGCCTTCACTTGGTCTTTCACATATGCCTCCTTGAAAAGCATGCTCCAGATTTCTTCCCTAGACAACAATCTAGCCGACTGCCACCCATTGAAGTTGAAGACAAATACCACTACAAGGTTGATCACATTTTTGACTCACAACTCATCTACAGTCACCTCCACTACTTGTTTTATTGAAAAGACTATGGACCCAAGGATGACATCTGGAAACCCCAGAAGAACCTTGCTGGCACCCTTGCCAAGCTACAAGACTTCCACCAATGATACCCTGACAAGCCCTGAGACCTCTGAAACTAGCACTCACAGATGGCATTAGTGGGTGTAGCCCCTACCTCTAGTTCCATTAAAAATTCAACTTCCACCAAGATTCTACATGTTTCTTTACATATTTTAACAAACATTCAATTCTCACACCCATCTCCAAGAAAAAGCAGACGACATAACAAAAAAATGAATTTATGTATTATAAGTTGCAATTTATACAAGTTTAAAAAAAATTAAGACTAGAGTAGGGAATCTCAATGGCTAGTTCACCTTCTTGTTGCTTTAAGTCACTCCACTCTTGTCAGCCTCTGGCTCCACAATCACCATTGCTGTCTCCATCTGTGGTGCTAGCATCACCAGATGGTCTTCTTGTAGCAAAAGCAACTCTCTTGCATTGGCTGCTACCTCCATCTAAGACTTCAGATCAATTGCATTTCAGCGCTGATGCTTCACTAACAGCAGGCCCAACTGTGCCACACCTTGGTCCAGTTCTGCTCAGAGATCAAACAGCAGCTGCTCCATGCCCTCCCAAACCAAGGCAAAAGCCACCAATGCCCCATCCAGAAGCACTTAGTTCTCCTGAACTCAATCTGCAGCACTGGTCAGCTGGAGAGGTGAAAATATAAGGCCACTTATGCAAAATACCCTCTCAACAGGTTGCTGCCTCCACCAGTGCCCAGTCTCACCGCTAAGTCACTGCCTCCTCCATTGCCCAGGCCACCACCCTCTTCTGCCGACAATCTGACTCCTCTGCTGATGCAGTCCCTGCTATCTCCACCTCTAACTTGATCATCCATGCATGTAGCACCTTCACCTTTGCTGTCTGATTATTTGCTATCCTCAGTGCACATCTCAATCCTACTATGCAATGTTCTGATCTATCTTAGCATCCCAGACCTCTCCTTTCTGATGTGCCAGCTGAACCATCATTTCCTCAAGTCACTGATGCAATTACTAAAACACTGCTGATATCTCCTAGTCAGCAGCTACTTGAGAAAAGGGCTGCCACACAAGACAGTGCTGTCAAGGAGTTGCTGACCATGGCAAGAATGTGTGCATACTGAGAGGCTTGGTCATTGAGGCATCACTTCAGGGCCTCTTGCTTGGGCTGGCTTCTAGAAACAGCAACACTCAATACTTGCCCTTCACCACCACTGACTCTTTACACCTTCCATGCAGCAGCCCCACTTTAATGACTGGAGCCAACATTCTTCCTTTGTCTCCGCTCAACTCACCCTCAAATCTTGAATGCACCTCTTCAGCTCCAGGACATGAAGTCTCCTCTCCACTTACTATGACACTCACCACCTGCAACTTGGGCCCTCTGTCCATCTGACTCAGAACCCAATCCAGCAATCATTCCTGCTTGACCAACATGCAAGACACCCACCATAACTGCAACACAGAACACCTTTCATGCTTGAATTAGCATGAAAGGCATACTGATGAGTTTTGACAAGCCTTGGCCACCAACGCTTCAAACTTGCAAGCAGTGCCATGATGGGTGCAAAACAGGCACTAACAACTCTAAGTAGTTAGGACTCACAGATAAATCAGCAGAAATGACTCATCAAGCTATAGTTATGACACTACACCAATGCCAGGGAACCCCAGGGCTGACTCAATGCTTCTATGAAACATTCAGGCATCACATCTATCTAGGCCACCTGATGAGCTGCTGAAATGGGATGAAACACCCAGGACCCAGAGCACGCCACAGAGAACAGATTGGCAACACAAGTGTGGACTGAGCAGATTGCCAGGGCACCATGACCTTAGGGAGCACATGTGATGGACCCACTGCAGAGGAGGACACCCCTAAAAAACACAATATGAGTAAGTCAGACTCTTAAGAGACAATGGAACTCACAATGTGCCACTTCCACTTGGCAATGATTCTGACAATGCTTGAATGAGGCTCAGTGCTCCTTGTAGGCCACCCACATGCCAGCATTACTTTTGTTGGAAGCAGGAGAAGCAGAAGACAATGAAGAGCTGGAGGAGAACATGAAAAGAAAGGATAGTTGAAATTTTAGAGAAGTTTTTTCTCTTTTATTGTGTATGGAACTTCTTGATGGCTGCCAGACTTTGCCTTCAACTCTATAATCAGCACAGCCACCCACAATTGCTGCATGTTTCAAGGGTCTCAACGCTGAAGGGAAGGTGATGTCACAACCTGCCATCCACTTCTGGTACCTAGCCTCAGTCTTGGGACCTCCACCTCTCCAAACCAGCCCTACAATTTTTCAGGCTCAGATCACTACACAACCAACCCCTCAGCAACCACCACCACCACTCTCTGGCAGCTTTTGGCCATCACTGCCCATTGCTGCCCATCACCGCCACCAGCCACCACCATTCTTGGCACTCCTCAGCTATTACTGCCCACAGCCACCACATCAATGCTGGCCCCAGCAATCCCCAGCACCTCCTCACCTACAGCTGCCACATCGGTGCCTGCCCTGGCAACTCCTGACACTCTCTCCAGCCTGTGCCAAGGCTTCCTCCAATTCATACTGAGTATCCATCATGCATAATCATCATGCATTATGACCATGCATCACTCATAGTCTGACCTCCATGCTCTATGCCTCCTCCTCACTCACCTCCTTGCCTCCTCAACATTCAATGCCTCCCATGCTCCCAAAGCAAGGCCATTCCTTTGGGAGCTTCCTTTGCACCGCATGACCTACATCAACATCCACCATCACCTTGCACAATCCCTGGACTTTATTGGGAGCCCCAGCACTGCAACTCATCACCAGAGCCAGACCTGTGCCCTACCTACTTCCATATATAAATTTTAGCATAGCCTCTGGTATGGCAATCTTGATATTGCCTAGTTTGTCTGTATTTCTGTTTGTTTCATCTTGTGTTTTGTATCCCAGTTTCCTAGTTTTGACTCTATTTCATTTTGTCTTGTCTTGTACTCACATTGTCTCACCTCTCTCATTTCTACTTGTCTCATACTTGTCCAATTCATCTCCTTGCTTCTTTCTCTCTTTACTTCAAGTCTCTAAGTTCTTCTTCTCTCTCTTGTTTCTAGTCTTAGTCTCTCCTCATTTTCATCCATTTCTTACCTTGACTCTTTTTTTTTTTGACTCGGCTAGATCTCCGCACCCTTATTTCTGATTCCAGGACTTGCTATGTCCCATCCACTCATCCAGTCTCTTGATCTCCAGCTCTGGGACTTGCTCACTCCTCCAGCCCTCATCTTCCACTTTCCTCCCACATTCCAGCATTCATACCTTTAGCCCCAGCATGACCAGTGTTTCCCACTTGCCTGCCACTTGCATCCTTGGTCCCACTCCCCAGTCTTACATGCCCCATGCTCATCAACAGTACTCACCATGTGCTTTGCCACATAAGGATTTGCCCAGTGGTCTGAGCCCCTGTGGTCAGCAGAACCTGACAGATATCACATCTGTGACAGTGTAGGTGCACTCTGGCCATAGCCACCCTTACTTCATATCACTACTTCCTTTGTGCTCTATCCTATGACTATAATACAAGCATACACCCTCAGTCAATTATATTACAGACTGAGGGTGAGCATAATTAAATACTTACACCATACCAATTTCTGACTGTACCTAGACTAAAGACCAACTGGACATTAGCAAAAAGTTGTCTAAAATACATGGTAATATATGGGTACTTATGTTAACCCAGGTAACTAATATATTAGTTCTGATATATGGCCATAGTCCTAAAGTGGCTTTTTGATAATACTAAAGTAATTGTGAGCAAACAGAAATAATTCTTATTAATTGTTAGACTACTTGAGCAGAACAAACACAATGTGAGATTCTTCTGGGATAGGATTGTAATCCCTTCAAAATGTGGGGAGCTAACTGGCTAAAAAAGACACATGCTCTGGATGACAGATAACACTTGCTCAATGAGAGGACAGCATGTCTTCAAGCATAGAAATATGACACTTTGAGGGTTGTTTAGTGATGTCTTTGGAAATGAACATTAACAGACACAATTTATGATTGAACCTTTGACCTTGTGGAGAAGTCACATGACACTCAACATAAACTACTTATAACCATTGAACTAAAGAGTCCATCTAAATCTTTAAGCTTAGAGTCCATATATACCAATGGCTATGCTGTTTGTGGTTTTAATCTGGGATACTCAATTCTAAATCAAGTTAATCTTTTAATTGAGGCTCCATAGTCATCTTATAGTGAAGTCACATTGATCAAATGATGATTTCAAATAGCATTATCAGTTGAGAGAATAAGCTAAAAAGATCCTGGGATGTGTGATAATTTCCAAGTCACATAATTACCATCATATCTTGACCTGATAAGGTTAAGATAATGTGGTAGCACTCTGAGATTACCTGGCATTCCTCATATCAGAGTGGTCTTGAGTAATTTTTCAAATTCACAATGTTTTGTGATACTTTTGCAGCAATCAATGTGAGTTTATATTACATTGACCATTAAGTCAGGCTTTAGAAAAACATAATCATCTATACTTTGAGCATTATACCCCCTTTAACCAATGGACTCCAGGGCTGTATTTGGCCATATCATCTGATTGACGTATTTATCTAGGTACAGGAATTCAGTCGATTATATTACAGACTGAGGGTCTGTATTTATCTAGGTTCAGATTATAACAGTATCGACAGCCCATGTGTATCATACATCCCATTCACGATGCCATTATCTCGGCTGCAAAATCTCACTTCTTTTGAAATAGGAAGAAAATCTGATATCGAGGATTCTTTCGCAGTTCTTGCTGACCTTCCAAATCTCACGGAACTTGGGATACCAGCTTTCACAGCAGAAGCACAGGTATTGGAGGTCGCATCTGCATTTCCAGCCCTTCAATTTATCCAGTACAACGAGCGTCTGGTGGTCCAGCTGAAATTGTTGTGAAGAAAAAAACATTGGCCCTGTCTTTCCCAATTTTTCTGAAGGCTGTTTTCCAGCCTTGAAAGCAATCACATTGGCAGGATGCATCGCCAAAGTTGAGGCTATCCTGAATCATCCATTTTTCCCTACTTCCATTGACTCGATTGCCGTCGATCTCGTCGACTGCGCCACCGGTTTTTTGATGCAATGACACAGATCTTTCACTACACATCATATCGTCTATTCGGTGAGCAACACGATTCACCCCCTCTCTCTTTCAAGGAGTTGCAGCCAAAAGCCTGGAAATAGAAGAGATCTATCACGGTTTGTTCTCCAGTCCAGCTGAGTTACACAAATTGGCTTCATCCTTTCCCGAGCTCGAGAAAATGCGTATCAAAGACACCTGTGCCAAAAAGCGGATTACATTAGACATGCTGCCGATGATATCTATCTCGTTGCTTCCCAAAGCTTTGCACTCTAGAAGTCGATTTGGACCCATCAAAAATAGACATGTTGCATGTCGTTCCATTCAACGACCTCCAAAAGTTCGACGCTTGGCTGCTCTCCGCTAGCGGGCTCGTTCATGGTCCATTTGATACCACCACATTGTATTCGATGGCGTCTCATTCGAATACATGCAGGGTGGAGAGCAATTGCAAATGTATCATCTGGTGAAGAATATGGAAGGCTGTATTCACGATCGGTCGTCAAGGAGACGCCTTGTCGCTTGTTTCCTCCAACCTAAGTGAACACGACACCCATGCGCGTAACGAATCTCAAGGGTCATTTTCTTTTACAAACAAATGAATAATACAAAGAATGGGGGTGGGGTATTCCGGATATGACCCAGTACAAATGAAACTGTAAGAAAAAAATCAAAAGCAAGGATTACGGAATGGTGTTATACCGCCCTACGGTGCACCAGTCAGAGACTTTAGCAGTTCAAGTGAAGCAAAAACCCACATATCCTTGCCAGACTATCCCCGCTGCCTGTCGCGAGCATGTTCCCGACCGGGTTCACATCGAGGGATATCACTACCAAAGTATGAAGAACCCCGATCAAAACACGAGCATGCGGCACACACGCACCAGAATTCTTGTGGCCCTGAAGGACAAACTGCAGCGCCGAGTTCCGTATATCCCAAAACTGGACACACCGGTCCTTGGAGCCCGAGACGACCCACTGGCCATCATGCGACACCGACACCGAAAGCACATAGTCCTGTTCGCCATCAGCTCCAGCTCCGTAAACGTCCCAAAACGCACCTTGTGCCCGATATAATCCATCGTACACGCCGACGGCGCCTTCTCCGCCGGCTTCTTCAGCAACACCTCCTCCTTCCTCGCCACAAGCGGCGCGACATCCCAATACTTGAGCGTCTTGTCCAGGCTCCCGCTGACCAGCCCCCGCCCATCCGGCGTAAACGCGACACTATACACGCTGTCCTTGTGCCCGCGCAGCCGCTCCACGAGCACGCCGCTCGCGACGTCCCATATGCGCACGATGGTGTCGAGCGAGCCGGCGGCGACGAGCTGGCCGTTGGGGGAGATGGCGACGGACGTTACGCCCGCGTCGTTGTTAAGCGAGTCGGTGTCGTTGATGGTGAGGACCTTGGACGCCTCCTCGTCGTGCATGTCCCACACGCGGGCGGTCTTGTCGCCCGAGCCGGAGATGATGAAGCGCCCGTCGAGGGAAAAGTCGAGCGAGTAGATTTCTTGTGTGTGCCCGGAGAAGACGGTGCGGATGCGCTTTTTCGCAATGTCCCAGATCTGGTAGAGGTGAGTGGGGGCGAGGCAGGAGAGACGCCACGCACGCGGATTTGACGGTCTTCGGCGCCGGTGGCGAGGAGCTTGCCGTCTGGGCTGAAGCGGACGCTGCGGATGTAGAGGTCGCCAGACTTGCCGGCTGTATCTTCGGCTAGGACGCTGGAGGATGTCGTCAGACACGTGCAGTAGTAGCGACGCGACGTACCATATTTTTGCGCCTGTTTTTACGTCGTAGATTTGTGCGGTTCTATTACACCCCGTCGCGAGGTACTTGCCGTCGAGAGAGAACTGGACACAGCAAACGACGCTAGAAGCGAGTGAGTCACAGAAAGCGGAAACCAAGGTGCAGCGTGCCTTGCATGGACGAGAGTGTGCAGGAGGGAAATGTCGAGTGAGCGCTTCACGCGCGGGTTGAAGACTGCGAACCAGTCCGAGCCCTCTTTTCTGAATTCTGGGGGGACATTGAGGTCGTCTGGAAAGCCAGAGGCGGCGGCGGCAGCGGCGGCGGTGTTTATCGGTGGGAGCTGGTAGCTGGAGCGTGTGGGGTAGAGCGACGGGAGTGGGTCGCCTGGGCTGGCGTCTGTGCGAGTGTGAGCAAAAGAAGACGAGCAGCACGCAGACGTGCCTCGTTCTGGCTTGGGGCGCTTGGGCTCGCGGGTGTCCTGTATGCGGTCTGCGTCGCGGGCCTTGGGGTCAAAGCCGGGGATGCCCTGCTGGCGGGCGGAGGAGAGCTCGAGGCGGAGACGGCGGAGCTCGTCCTCGTAGTGCTGGCGGACCTTGTCCTGGCGGAGCTCGAGGTCGTAGAGGGAGCGGCGGATGTTGGTGACCTCTGTGAGCTGGAGGTTGACTGGAGAGGGTGAGTGGACGCCGGGAGTGACGGCGAGGACGGACCTTGGTTCTCGAGGTCGTCGCGCTGGGCGCGCAGGGCGTCTCTGTCGGCGGCGAGGACGTCGAACTCTTGCTTGATGGCGTCGAGGGCGTCGCCGATGCGGCGCGGCCGCGGCTGTGGGCGGGGCGCGCTGTTGGCCATGGTGGGGAGAGGTCAACCGTGCTAGGGTTAGGGTCGGCGGGAGACATGGGACATTAGGTTAGGGTCTCGACTTTGCCTCTGCTCATCATGCGGTACTACGAGCAGAAATACCCCGAGGTCGACGAGCTCGTCATGGTCCAGGTCCGCCAGATCGCAGAGATGGGCGCCTACGTCAAGCTTGTGCGTCGTCCCCGCCGTCGTCGTTGCTGCTCACCGCCGTCGTCTAGCTCGAGTACGACAACACCGAGGGCATGATCCTCCTCTCCGAGCTCTCGCGCCGCCGCATACGATCCGTGCAGAAACTCATCCGCGTCGGCCGCAACGAGGTCGTCGTCGTCCTGCGTGTCGACAAGGAAAAGGGTAAGCGCCAGCCTCTGCGCCAATCTCGCACTCACCGCCGCCAGGCTACATCGATCTCTCGAAGCGGCGGGTGTCGCCCGAGGACATTGTCAAGTGCGAGGAGCGCTACATGAAATCAAAGACGGTGGCGTCGATCCTGCGCCACGTCGCCTCCAAGCTGCCCGACTCCCCGACGGCCCGCCGCCCCGCCGACGCCGACGCCGCTGCCGAGCCCGGCCCCAACGAGGACGACCGCCTCGAGCAGCTCTACGACGCCGTCGCCTGGCCCCTCGCCAAAAAGTACGGCCACCCCTACGACGCCTTCAAGCTCGCCCTCACGTATGTGTTTTTATCCTAATTTTTTTTCATCTCACATCGCCCAGCGAACCCGACACGGTCTTTGCCTCGCTCCCCGCGCCCGTCCCCGCCGCGACGCACGCGCTGCTCATGGCGACGATCGCCCGCCGCCTCACGCCGCAGCCCATCAAGCTGCGCGCCGACATCGAGCTCACGTGCTACACCCCCGCCGGCATCGACGCCATCAAAAAGGCCCTGCGCGCCGGCGAAAAGGCCAGCAGCGACGCCGTCCCCATCAAGGCCAAGCTCGTCGCGCCCCCGCTCTACGTCCTCAGCACCAACGCCACCGACAAGTACGCCGCCGTCGAGCGCCTCGAGCGCGCCATCGAGAGCATCCAGAGCACCATCGAGGACGAGGGCGGCAGTCTCCTCGTCAAGATGAAGGTCCGTGCCCGCATTGCATTACTCGTCTCTGCTGACTTGCGCCCGCACAGCCCAAGGCCGTCTCGGAGACCGAAGAGCAGGACCTCGCACAGCTCATGGCCAAAGCAGGCCAGGAAAACGCAGAAGTGTCAGGCGACGAAGACGACGAAGAGTAGTAGTAGCTATTATATACACCGGCGCTTTCCCCCCGGCTGAAACCGACTCTTTCTCCCCACCGCCGACCCCAACCCGACCGCCGCCTTTGTGGGCGCCGTAAAAGCAATCCCCGTCCTCTTCCCCGCCGACTGCGCAGCTGCCGTCGTCGCGTGCTCCGAATGCTGTCTTTGGTACTCGGCTGGGTAGAGAGTTTATTGTACTGTCCATCTTGTCGTATCTAGAACCCGTACCGATTTTATCAGCATACCACTCTGGCTCGAACCCGCCAAGCGGCCACACGTCGTCTGTAAAATTCGTCGTGCGCTCGTCGACGTCGACAAACTCGACGAGCTTGGCAAACAGATGCGGGTTGCGGAAGGAGCGGTTGGACATGAGCGAGTCGTTAAAGTGCTTGGGGCCCGCGGGGTCGTGCTTGAGTCTGTGGAACTGGGCGAGCTTGCTCTGGGGCGAGGACATGAGGGACGGGAGGTGAGCAGCACGATGCACGCACGGCAATGGCAGGGTCCGGGGGGTCAGACGACGCACGGGGGATGCCCCAGTCCTCGACGCCCGGTATCGGCGGCGGGACGAGCAGCGCCCTGATACGCGACAGCTCGTCGACGGGCGCAGTGTCCGCCGGAGGATCCACCGTCGCCGTCGCCGCCGTCGTCGTTCTCACTTGCGGTCTCTGTAATCGTTAACGCACTGGACGAGGATCACAAGCCCTCACATCATTGTCGCTCTGCCCGTCGTCGTCGTCGTCGTACTCGACGAGGCAGGGCCTGAGATTGATGTCGTCCATAGTCAAGATTCGAAACTCCGCCATCATGCTCCTCCTCGCCGTCCTCCTCGTCGCCGGCGCCATCGCCGGCGCGCAGGCGCAGCACACGAACAACTGGGCGGTGCTCGTCTGCGCCTCGCGCTACTGGTTCAACTACCGCGTGCGTCGCTCTCGCCCCGTCGCGCCCGCCCGCGCACTCACCGCCCACAGCACATGGCCAACGCCCTCGGCATGTACGCCGCCCCGCCCCATCGCCCGCCCCGTCGCAGCTGACCGCCACAGGTACCGCACCGTCAAGCGCCTCGGCATCCCCGACTCGAACATCATCCTCATGCTCGCCGACGACGCCGCATGCAACCCGCGCAACTCGTTCCCGGGCTGTGTCTTTCCCGACCGCGGCCACCACATCGACCTCTACGGCGACAACATCGAGGTCGACTACCGCGGCTACGACGTCACCGTCGAGAACTTTATCCGCGTCCTCACCGGTGCGTCTGCGTTGAACGTCTCCCCCCTCGGCTCACCTCGCGCGCAGGCCGCATGGACCCCTCGGTCCCGCGCTCCAAACGCCTGCTCACAGACGACAAATCCAACATCTTCGTCTACATGACCGGGCACGGCGGAAACGAGTTTCTCAAGTTCCAAGACAACGAGGAGATCAGCGCGTTCGATATCGCCGACGCGTTCGAGCAGATGTACCAGAAGAAACGGTGCGCGCCGTCCTCTCCTCTTCGTCGCGCTCACTCACTCGCCCAGCTACAACGAAATATTCTTCATGATCGACACATGCCAAGCCAACTCGATGTACTCCAAATTCTACTCGCCCAACATCCTCGCGACGGGCTCGTCCCGCGTCGGCGAAAACTCCTACTCTGTGCGTCCCCCTCTCGATGCTCACCCACCCCGCTAACCCGCGCGCAGTACGAAAACGACAACGACATCGGCGTCGCCGTAATCGACTCTTACACACACTTTGTCCTCGAATACATGGAACGCATCAACAAGACGTCCCACCAGACCATGTCCGACCTCGTGCGTCCCTCCTCCCAGCCAACTGACACCCCTCTCCCTAACCCCCACGCAGTTCGCCACGTACGACCCCGCCAAGATCCACTCGCACCCAGGCGTGCGCAGCGACCTCTTCCGCCGCCCGCTCGCCGACACGCTCATCACAGACTTTTTCGGCGGCGTCGCGCACGTCGAGGTCGGCGGTCCGTCGCGTCCTCGTCCTCCTCGCCAACAACACGAACCGCCACAACAACACCCCCCGCCGCAAGAGCAGCAACGCCCCCCACCGCCCCCGCAGGAGCAGCAACAGCCCCCCCTCCGCGCCGTCGGAGCGGTCTCGGATGTCGACATCGCCACCGAGCCCGCGAAGCAGGTGCGCGCGCGCGCGTGGGGCGCCGTCGGCGTGCTTGCGGTGCTCGTCGGGTGGGCCGGTACCAGACGATGATCGATATTTATATCTAGTCTATATGGATATGTGTGGACATGGACACATGGTAAAAAAATTCAATGTAGCTCGTGTCTTCCGTCTATGGGACCAGGAGGCTTTGAGGCAAGCAACCGTCGAATACTTCATTCAAGGCCACTGGCACTACCGCATTTTTTTGTTCTTATTCTGGTGGTGTGTAACATGGCTTGCTTTAATGTGTTTCAAGCATACATATCGTATCAGGCCTATATACTGAGCTGATGCCTTAGAATCCTGATTCTGGTCCTTGAAAGCGATACTACATCAATCGGGGTATTCGTAATGGATTCTCTCTGTCGCTCGTGTTCGGTTCATCGAATCAAACCTATATACTGGTTCACATGGCTGATACCTTAGAATTCTGATTCTGGTCCTTGAAAGTGATACTACATCTTCGGGGTGATTCGTAATGGATTCTCTCTGTCGTTCATGTTCGGTTCATCGAATCAAACCTATATGCTGATACCTTAGAATTCTGATTCTGGTCCTTGAAAGTGATACTATATCAATCGGGGTTGTTCGTAATGGATTCTCTCTGTCGTTCGTGTTCAGTTCTAGACGACGGCTTGCTCAAAAGCTTCCATGACCTAATAGACAGAAATGCATCACGTCTCCTTTGTAAACTACAATAACAGTAAGCAAGGATGTGATCGTCATCTCGATGGGAACCAAATGGGAACGCCCTGTAATATAAGATTAAGGTTTCATCTTTTCACGCGGCTTCTCTGTCTTCTCTATATCCACCCCCTCAAGTCTTACAACAACCTCACTTCCCAAAACACCCGGTCAAGCACGACTTGTAAATTTATGTCTCTCATTCTCTTGTTCTGTGCTTATGCTTCCCTTTTCTTGAGCCAGAAACTAATCAATCATGCCTCGGACAATAGTGCTGAATGTATCAACAATCAACGTACCGGGGCTTTTAGGTAGATATCTTACTAAATCCTAACAATGACCCAACATTTCTCATCTCTCTCAAACTAGCCTTAATGATTGATTTGCTGTATGAGCATTGGCCTTATTTTTTTCACTGTATGACACTTAACCTTATCCTAGGCTTCTTGGAATTACATGCGCGCAGACTGTGTATTACTTCCGCATGTATCCCAATGATCATCGAGTATTGAAGGGTATCGTGCGTCTGGACTCTGCCTAGTGTCCTTTATTTGTTGAAACTTGGCCCTGACCCCCAGGTTCTCATACTTTCGTAAGTAATTTACATGCTCTTTCTCCTCTCAAGGACTAGTTCTGAGTTTTGTCAGCATAATGGAGGGCATGCAAGTGGTTTTCCTGTCATATGGGGTATATGCAGACTTTGTGGTGTACAAGATATCTGAAAAGACATCAAACATCTTCAATGTCCCTTTGTCAGTGTCACGACCCGCTACCGACCTCCGGGACTCAGCCCCGGCCCTGGGACCCCAACCCTCCCAAAACCACCCCCACGACCCCGGGGCCGGACCGCTACCTGGCCAACTCCCCCGGCCATCACCGGCCATCACCGCCCGTTGACGCCACCAGCCACCGCCACCTGTGGCATCCCCGGCCATCAATGCCGTGACTGCCACATCAGCGCTGGGTCTCGGCTATCACACCACATCAGCGCCGGCACCACCCGTCACCCCCGGCCCGTGCCGAGACCCCCATCACGCATCATGATCGCGCATCACTGCCGCCGACCTCCGCACGCCACGCCCCGCTCCCGCTCCCTCCTCACCGCACCACCACTGCGTGTCTCTGCGCTTCCAGTATGAGACCTCCGCGCCACGTGACATGTCTTAGCCTTGCCCCGTCCCACGCGGCCCCCGGGTCTCATCCCAAGCCCTGGCGCTGCGACCCGCTGCTGGAACCCGGGCCTGATCCCCAGGCCATACGTACTACGTAGTATATAAGGCGCAGAGTAGTAAGTAGGTACTCTAGTCTTGATATTACCGTAACCCCATCTTGTCTGTTGTGTTCTCGTCTCTGTTTTGTCTCTCGCGTGTCCCGGTTTCATTACTTTTTACTTGCTTCTTTTCTTGTACTCGTCTCGTTTCGACTCTCTGTCTCGTCTCTACTTGTCTTGTATCCTTAATCCATTTTTGTTGTCCTCTTTTCTCTTTTCTACTCTAAGTTCTCTCGACTCTTTGTTCCCGGCTCTCTCCTCTTCGACTTAATCGTTTCCTTTCCCTGCTATCTTATCTCAACTCTTTCCCCTTTTGGCTATTTGACTTCCCTGGCTCTGCTTCTATCCCTGGGACTCGCTAAGCCTCCACGTCTGGTTTTCTCTCGATCCCCGGGACTCGCTCGCCCACCGGCGCTCGCTCGTCTCCCTCCCTTGCATCCCCAGGACTCATGCCAACCCCCGGCCCTTGTCCCTCACCCTCCCCGGCACTCGTCTTACCCACCAGCACTACTGGCACTCCTCCACGCACCACCCCCCGCCCCACTTCGGTCTCCTACGCCTTGCGCTACTCCCGGTGCTCTGTGTTTGTACACGGTGAATAGCCGTAAGGTGGATTTGCCCAGTAGACTGAGCCCCCGTGGTCAGCGGAACCTGACAGTGCACACACTAGCCAATTAGTTAATAATCTAAGTAACTCACTTACTGTACCTTGCACACTACGGCAAACATTAGGTACTCAATTTGAGTTTGTCACTATCCCTAACACAACTGAGCACGCTAAGGCAAACATTAGGGATCACTGCTTCTGACATGTGTGTGCTTGATACCAATGACCCCACATCTATGTAGAGAGATCTGTTATTATGAGCATCTGCTTACACTCAACACATATGTGAGCATGGAGGTGGGTTTAGCAGTGAAGCTCTTCATAGTATTCTTAGACAAAGTATACAACTATTGATACAAGGTCATTCAAAAAATGAGAATAATAAAACAAAAGAACTGAAAACGGTAAGCTCCAAAAGACATGTCAAAAACAGTAGATGAGACGTACTGGCATAAAAAGAACGTATTGTCAGGTTCCGCTGACCATGGAGGCTCAGTCCACTGGGCAAATACTTTACGTGGTGATCACCATGTCCACAGATGCAGAGCACTGGTAGGGCGCGAGGCGTAGGAGACCGAAGCAGGGCAGGGGTGGAATGTAGGGGAGTGCCAGTAGCGCCGGCGGGTGGGTGAGTGCCGGAGAGGGTGGAGGACGAGTGCTGGGGGCAGGCGCGAGTTCTGGGAATACAAGAGGATGGAATGAGCGAGCGCCGGTGAGCGAGCGAGTCCCGGGGTTCAAAAGGTAACAGGCACAGGGACTTAGCGAGTCCTGGGGATGGAAACAGAGTTGGGAAGTTAAGCGGCCAAAAGGGGAAAGGGTCAAGATAAGATAAAGGGAGATGGAACAGATTAAGTTGAGAAGAGGAGTCAGGGATGGAAGAGCCAAGAGAACTTAGAGTAGAAAGGGAGAGAAGAGCAAAATAGAATGGATTAGAGGATGAAGCAAGTAGAGACAAGGCAGGAAGACAATACGAGACGAGTACAATAAGAAAAAGAAGCAAGTAGAAATGATGAGACCAGGACATGTGAGAAAACGAGACAGAGACAAGAACACAACAAAACAATATGAGGCTATGGTAATATCAAGACTAGAGTACTATTTACTACTCTACAACTTATATACTATGCAGTATGTAGGCCCCAGGGCTCAGGCCCGAGTTCTAGTAGTGGGTCGTGGCGCCGGGGCTTGGGGTGAGACCCAGGGGCCACATGGGGCGGGGCGAGGTTGAGACCCAGGGGCCACATGGGGCGGGGCGAGGTTGAGACATGTCACGTGGTGTGGAGGTCTCATACTGGAAATGCAGAGACACGTGGTGGTGGGGCGGTGAGGAGGGAGGGGAGCGGGGCATGGCGTGTGGAGGTCAGGTCGGTGGTGATGTGTGATTGTGATGCATGATGGGGTCTCAGTGCAAGCCAGAGGTGACGGGTGGTGCCGGCGCTGATGTGGTGGCTATGGGCGGTGTGATAGCCAAGACCGGTGCTGATGTGGTGGTCACAGCAGTGATGGCTGGGGGATGCTGCAAGTGGTGGTGGCTGTGGCAGTGACGGGCGGTGATGGGCGGTGATGGCCAAGGACTGCCGAGGGAGTTGGCCAGGTAGCGGTCTGGGCCTGGGGCGGTTGTGGGGGTTGTTTGGGAAGGGTTGGAGTCCCAGGGCCGGGGCTGAGTCCTGGGGGTTGGTAGCGGGTTGTGACACCAATGAACCCACATCAATGACAAAAAAGACATGTTGACAAGCCAACAGGACGTCAAAAGCCAGTGTCTGATGGCCCAGGCAACTGCTGAGTGATGAGATCAATGATCCATCATCCCATCATGATCTTGACATCTTCCTGACAGGTGGCTGTGCTTGGTGATGGCTGCCATCATGGATCAGTGATCCATGATGATATCAAATCTCAGAGATTGCATCACAATTTTGGAGTTTTCCAGACAGGTGGCTATGCTCAGTGATGGCCACCATCACAGATCATTGATCCACTGATGGAACATCCATTGCAGCCAAAGCACCTCTGTTGTTGTATATACCACTACCATTACCATTGGCACTCATCCACAACCCATCTGCCTCAATACCATGCACACAAACCAACAGAAAAGGATGGAGGGAGGATGAAGAGAAGGACTGGGCAGCCAGGATGAGGCTGGAGGAATGGTTAGAGCTGGACAAAGGCTAAACCATTCCTCTGGGAGGGTCTGGACAGTGCCAAGGCAGCGTCGGCACCTTGGGTATGCGTAACAAGTGGCCAAATCACGTGGAACATGGTTGGTCTGTGCACACTGTTAGGAGCTATAAAAAGAGGGATATTTGGGGCGAGTCGAGCAAGCAATCAGCTTGCCATGGCATGGGGTCCCCAGCACATGGATTCTTAGGCTCAGGAGCAGTGTTTGGCTTTAGTGGGATTACATGGGATATTTAGTCTATTACGTTTGAATTAAATTTGGTTTCTTGACTTCTAATTTGTGTGAGCAAGGACCTTATTTTTAAAAATCAAATAAACTATTTTATTCCATTGCCTAAAAGTGTGCATGCATGTGATGTTAATGCAGCCCAACGCAACTGGGTGAATAAGGTCATCTTAATCTAATCAGATTATCTATTGATAAGATAAGAAAACCCTAAATTTGCATCATCTGGAGCCCACTGCAAGGGGCTTTTGTTGCACAAACACACACTTTGAGGTCTCCATGAGGAGTCCACCCAAACAAAACAAAACATTAGTTTTGCACCACCTGGGTTTTGGCCCGGTTCACCTAAGGTTAACAAACCAAGGGTAAAAACATCTGTCACTCCAAAGAGAAGAGAAACTCATGCTTCTAGCAAGGGTACAGTTGCTGCTTTAGAGAACCCAGACGTTGTACTTAGAAAGCAGAAACTTTGCATGCACTGAAAAGCACATGTCTCCTCCTCAAACAACACCAGCTGTTACATTTGTCTTGAAAACACCAAGTTCATCTCAGACTATGGAAGGACAACCTCAAATAGCACAACCACAAAACCAGCCACAGTTGCAACTGCAACCTCAGTTGGTACAACAAACATACCGTTATAAAATGCCACTTGCTGATAGCAGGGATGCTCCCAAGTTCAGACACAGTGAACCCTCTGAGGTTTGCTGGTTTGTTCAAAGGATGGAGTCCTTGTTTGACCATGCTGGTATCACCAATGATAAAGAGAAAAAGAGAAGGATTTTGGAATATGTGGATGCTCAGACAGAACAGGAATGGCTAGGCTTTGACTCTTATAATGTCAAAGAAATCAAAGAGTCTTACCCAGAAGCAGTTGATGATACAGATAGTGTTGCAAACCTGGATTGCATTTGCAGGGAGCATGCCAGACTGAGTAGGAGTGACACAGGAGAAATCCATTCTCTACTTAGGAAATTTAGAGCTGAAGCAAAGAAGTTGGCAGATGTTGTGGGAAATGGGTCCCTTGTGAACAAGCTAATGGGATGCTTCACCCCAGCATTTGCAGATGTGATAGAGGAGAGGTTGATTTCAAAATATGGCCATTATAAAGAGCCAACTAGGAACAGGCACAAGGACAACAAATATGAGTTGTCTGAAGTGATGATGGTTGTGTCTACTCTTATTGATGGTGCTTTTGGAAGAAACTCTAGAGACAGACAAGTAGAAAGAGAGGAAAGTAGTCAGAGACAAGTAAAGAGTGAGGAGTCAGAAGAGAAAATGACACATCTACAAGATACCATTGTGACTATGGGCAAACAAGTAGGCAGCATTCAAAGTGCTATGCAAGCCATACAGGTTGGCCAGCTAGAAATGTGAAATAGCCTCTTGCCAACTGGAGGTTGTCATGGAGGTTGAGTAGAAGGGTTCAACAGTATTCCACCTGCAAGCTAAGGGGGCAATCTCCATTGCTTTTATTGCTGGGGACAAGGCCACAGAATTGCTGAGTGTGAGGTGATACCAGCTGATGTACAGAAAGGCTGGATTATCTTAGTGGAAGGAAGGGCCAGAATGCCAAACAGGGCTCCTCTACCTAGAGAGCCAGCAAGCATTTCACCACATCAGAGACTAGTGAAATTGCATGACACTCAAGCTGGGATGTATTTATTTTGGTCAACAGATGAAAGTCCAGAAACCCCCATCTACTCCACCTATGTCAATGCTACTAGAGACTCAAGGGATGACATGTTAGACCATATTCAACATGGAGAATCAGACAGGCTGGGGGAGCTGGAAAAGGGCTTCAACAAAATGGCTGAACTCATCAATGTGTTGATCAATACAAGGAAAACTGCCAATCTTAGTGAAGTGCAGCAGCACAATGATGCGAAATGTGATTATTTCTTATTTCGAGATTATATTATTTTATCTTATCAATAGATAATCTAATCCAATTAAGATAATCTTATTCACTTAGTTGCATCGGGCTACATTACATGCATGCGCACTTTGAAGTAGTGAAGACAATATAGTTTATTTGGTTTTAAAAGGTCTTTAATTCACACTAGAGTGGAATGCAATCGAACCCAATCAAATTCCCAAATGAAACTAGTATATCCCCAAGAAGACTAACTACTGCTCCTGAGCCTAAGAATCCGCTCGCTGGGGATCCCGTGCTGTGGCAGCTAATTGCTTGCCGGTCTCCCCAATAATCCTCCCTTTTTATACCCCTCGGTGATGCGCATAGACCAGGCATCGTTTGCATGATTCCGCCGCTTTTTCTCGTATACCTGGGGCACCACCGCTGCCTTGGCATATCCAGACCCTCTCAGGGGAATGGTTTAGCCTGTTTCCAGCTAAGACCATTCCTCCAGCTCTATCTTAGCCGGTCGGCCTCTTTCCTTGTCCTCCGTCCCTCCCTCCTATGGGTTCGTGCGCATGGCATTGGAGCAGTCGGTCCGCGGATAAGCGTAAGTGGTAATGGTAGTTGGTAGGTACGGTTTAACAGAGGTTCATTGGGTGGTTTGATGGCCCATCACTGGGTCAGTGATCCGTGATAGCGGCCATCGCCGAACACAGCCACCTGCCTGTCTGACTCTGAGATTGTGATATGATCACCGAGATCTTGATTTCATCACGGATCAGTGATCCATGATGGTGGCCATTGCCGAGCACAGCCACCTGTCCGGAACGTTGAGATCTTGATGTTGTGATGGATTCGTGATCTCATCACTCAGTCATTGCCTTTGCATCAGTCTGACTTCCTTTCATCGTCGACGTGTTGTTTTCTTGCCATGTGGGTTCATTGGTTTTGTTCAATACGAAGGTATATCTACCGTTTTCGACATATATCGCAGCTTACCGTTTTCAGCTCGCAATATCCCTTTGTATTAACAACTCTCAGGATTTTTAGATGGCTCAGTGAAGGCATTGAGGAAAGAGACATCTCAACCAGGAGTATCCTCACTACCTCATTGAAAAACTCTGGAAAGAAAAGCTGACTTTGAGAATACCTTCCAAAGCAGCACTAAAACTGGACTTACCTTTTGAAAAGGTGCCAGCTCTCAGTGAGGATCACATAGTACCAGTGCAGGCCACTGAGAAAAGTGCTCTTCAAAAGACAAATAACGAGTTGGATAGGATGATTGAGAAGTTATGGGAGGCACCTGTTCCAATCTCAACCAAGGAGCTGCTGACAGTAGCTCCTGGTTTAAGAGAG
Organism: Termitomyces sp. T69sscA; assembly: GCA_017657225.1. Taxonomy (NCBI): domain Eukaryota; kingdom Fungi; phylum Basidiomycota; class Agaricomycetes; order Agaricales; family Lyophyllaceae; genus Termitomyces; species Termitomyces sp. T69sscA. The sequence goes on from JAGGAQ010006313.1 coordinate 20,026, forward strand.
CCCATGGCACAAAAGTTGGTACCTAAACTACCTAGACCCAAGGAGCCTAATATTCCAAGGGTAGCTACTCAGCATATAGTAGCAGTGGAGAAGGAACCCAATAAGGTAGACATTGGTGATCTACCTGGAGCAACATACTTCATTGCAGATGGCACACAAGCAGGTTTACCTACTGGAGC
>JAGGAQ010006314.1:0-20196 GCA_017657225.1 Termitomyces sp. T69sscA
GGTTACGGTAATATCAAGACTAGAGTACCTACTTACTACTCTGCGCCTTATATACTACGTAGTACGTATGGCCCGGGGATCAGGCCCGGGTTCCAGCAGCAGGTTGCGGCGCCGGGGCTTGGGATGAGACCCGGGGGCCGCGCGGGATGGGGGGAGGTTAAGACATGTCGTGCGGCGCGGAGGTCTCGCACTGGGAATGCAGAGACACGCGGTGGTGGTGCAGTGAGGAGGGAGCGGGAGCGGGGCATGGCGTGCGGAGGTTGGCGGCAGTGATGCGCGATCATAATGCGTGATGGGGGTCTTGGCGCAGGTCAGGGGTGACGGGTGGTGCCGGCGCTGATGTGATGTGATAGCCGAGACCCGGCGCTGATGTGGCGGTCACGGCGGTGATGGCTGGGGGGTGCCGCAAGTGGCAGTGGCTGTGGCGTTGACAGGCGGTGATGGCCGGTAATGGCCAGGGCAGTTGGCCAGGTAGCGGTCTGGGCCCAGGGCGGTTGTGGGGGTGGTTTTGGGAGTGCTGGAGTCCTGGGGGTCGGTAGCAGGTCGTGACAGAGCTGTGGAGGAGTGTGGAGGTGGTCGGCAGCACTGACTGAGGTGGTGACATTAAAAGGGATTGTTTCTTGGTTCTCCAGGACTTGTCAGTCAAAATGAGGGGTGAGGTGCTGCCAGTTGACATGAGGGTTGGTGGTGCAAAACTAGGGAAGACCCAGGATAAAGGGTGTGAACGCATGCAGATGAGTCACAAGCAACTGAAGGTCTTGCCATTGACCATTGGCAAAGGTGAGGATGGTCTGCACATAGTGGGTGATGTCACCAGTGAAGGTGGAACTGCCATTGAAGAGGGTGAGGCAGATGAGGATGGGTAGTCTTTAGAGCCTTGCAGTGAGTGCTGCTAGAGATTTGTCAATAAAGTTGTTGGTGGCATCGCTGTCAACTAGGGTGTTGACAGAAGCAGAGGAGGAGTGGAGAGTGGTGTGGAGGAGAACAGTCCGAGAGGATTGAGAGGGGAGGTGAGCTAAGAGGGTGTTCAGTAATAGAGCCATTGCATGGAGGTGTGTAGCCAGGGTGGAGAAGATGTCAAAGTCTGATTTGCAGTTTAGTGTGCCTTCTAAATCTAAGCTGCTGGGTCGTTTTCCATAAACCAAAAGTTGCAGTCTTTGCTATCAATGGTCCGGACAGCTCATTCCACAGCCTGGCATTTAGGACACTCATTGATGAAATGACCCTGCTCACTGCACAGAATACATGCTCCCTCACATTGTTGCAGTTTCTGTGTCTCCTTTGGCACATCAATCCAAGGCTGATTCCTAAACTTACTTGTACACAAAGTCCGGGGTGTTGTGGGGATCCTGGAGCATGTTAGAGTCAGGTTGGTTGAGGTTCAGGGCTTTGTGAGTGTCAGTGGCATTGAGTTGTGCAGGAGGGCAGAGGCCCAGAAGTCAATTGGAGTTGGTGGGTCCTCATCCAAGGGGCAGTTGTGTGGCAAGATGTGGGAGGTGGTGCAGCACTGAAAGTCCGGTTGCCTGTGGCAGCTCCAGTCTGCCAATTGAAGTTCTCAGAGGAGTTTCAAGGTGCCCAGAGTGCTGAGTACTCACTGCAGTACCATTGATTGATCTGGGCAATGAAAGCCTTGTATCCATCATAGTTGGGCTGCTTGGGAGCAAGATGGAGGACATCCTTAATATGTTGAAGTAGGGCATGGTGGAGAGCAAACTGGAGAGCATTGTAGTTCCAGCTGATCTTGTAGGCCTCTTTCTTGAAGCAGACAATGAAGGTGGTGAACCGCTCATCATTGTGCATCTGAAGGTTCAAGAAGTTCTCTTTGGCTTCTGCTACAGTGTCAAATATACCAAACTTACTCAAGAACTCCTGTGTGAATGCCTGCCTGTTTGAGAGTACTGGGCTATTGGGGTTGAACTGTAGCAACACTGTGTAGTGGTCAAAGGCAATGCCCTGTAGGTACAAGGCAGCAAATGCAACACATGAGCTCTCAAGTTGGAAGATGAGGGGCTTAGCCTGAAACATGGTAAGACACTGCATGAGAAAAGCTCTCCATTTGTGGAGGTCATGGCCATGGAAGGGTTTTGGTTTTTAGATGTCAAGCTTCATGTTGCAGATGTTGTCCTGGAGGTTGGAGTTGCGAGGCAGAGGTGCTGCATTGTAGTAATAGTAATAATTGTTACCTCTGCTACACTGTGGGAGGAAGGCATCCATTGCAGGGCCCCAGCCACTGGAGAATCTGCTGTTGGGAGGTCCACCATTGGAGAGTCTGCTGTTGAGGAGTCTGCTGCTGGAGGGTCTGCCGCTTGGAGGTGGCCCATTGTTTCTCAGAGGCAGTCCTTGAGCCCAGTGGAGAGGTGGAGGTCTTCTGAGGAGTGGCAGCCCCATGTTGGCATCAAAGGAGTGGTCAGGCAGGGGTCTTGGAAGTGTGGGGAGTTGCGGTGGTCCTTGAAGAGTACAAGAGGGCGGGACGAGCGAGTGCTGGTGAGCGAGCGAGTCCCGGGGATGGAAACAGAGCCAGGGAAGTTAAGCGGCCAAAAGGGGAAAGAGTCAAGATAAGATAATGAGAGATTGAATAGATTAAGTTGAAGAGAAGAGATGGGACTTGAAATAGAGAGGGAAAGGAGAGCAATTAGAATAGATTGAGAGGACAAGACTGTCAGGTTCCGCTGACCACGGGGGCTCAGTCTACTGGGCAAACACCTTATGTGATGATCACCGTGTACACAAACACAGAGCACTGGGAGGAGCACGAGGTGTAGGAAACCAAAGCGGGGCAGGGGCGGTGTGTGGGGGAGTGCCAGTAGCACCGGTGAGTGAGACGAGTGCCGGGTAGGGTGAAGGACGAGTGCCGGGGGTTGGCATGAGTCCCGGGGGTGCAAGAGAATAGGACGAGCGAGCGCCGGTGAGCGAGCGAGTCCCAGGGATCAAGAGATAATCTGGCATGGGGACTTAGCGAGTCCCGGGGATGGAAACAGAACCGGGGAAGTTGGATAACCAAAAGGGGAAAGAGTCGAGATAAGATAACAGGAGATGGAAACGATTAAGTCGAAGAGAGGAGCCGGGAACGGAGAATCAAGAGAACTTAGAGTGGAAAAGAGAAAGGAGAACAACGAGAATAGATTGGAAGTATGAGACAAGTGGAGACAAGATGGAGAGACAAAATGAGACGAGTATGACGAGAAAAGAAGCAAGTAAAAGTAATGAGACCGGGACACACGAGAAAACGAAACAGAGATGAGAACACAACAGACAAGACGGGTTATGGTAATATCAAGACTAGAGTACCTACTTACTACTCTACGACTTATATACTACGCAGTACGTATGGCCCAGGGCTCAGGCCCAGGTTCCAGTGGTGGGTCGCGGTGCCGGGGCTTGGGGTGAGATCCAGGGGCCACGTGGGACAGGGCGAGGTTAAGACATGTCACACGGCGTGGAGGTCTCGTACTGGAAATGCAGAGACACACGGTGGTGGTGCGGTGAGGAGGGAGCGGGAGCGGGGCGTGGTGTGCAGAGGTCGGCGGCAGTGATGCGCGATCATGATGCATGATGGGGGTCTCGGCGCGGGCCAGGGATGACGGGTGGTGCTGGTGCTGATGTGATGTGATAGCCGAGACCCGGCGCTGATGTGGCGGTCATGGTGGTGATGGCTGGGGGGTGCCACGAGTAGCGGTGGCTGTGGTGGTGACGGGCGGTGATGGCCGGTGATGGCCGGGGATGCCGCAGGTGGCGGTGGCTGGTGGCGTTGACAGCCGGTGATGGCCGGTGATGGCCGGGGGAGTTGGCTGGGTAGCGGTCTGGGCCCAGAGCAGTCATGGGGGTGGTTTTGGGAGGGTTGGGGTCCCAGGGCCAGGGCTGAGTCCTGGGGGTCGGTAGTGGGTCGTGACAAAGACGAGTAGAGACGAGACGATACGAGATGAGTACGATGAGAAAAGAAGCAAGTAGAAATAAAGAGACTGGGGCGCACAAGAAAACAAAACAGAGACGAGAACATGGCAAAACAATACGAGGCTATGGTAATATCAAGACTAGAGTACTACTTACTACTCTATGACTTATATACTACGCAGTACGTAGGGCCTGGGGCTCAGGCCCAGGTTCCAGTGGTGGGTCGTGGCGCCGGGGCTTGGGGTGAGACCCGGGGGCTGCACGGGGCGGGGCGAGGTTAAGACATGTCACGCAGGGTGGAGGTCTTGCACTGGAAATGCAGAGACACGCGGTGGTGATGCGGTGAGGGAGGGGTGGTCAAAGTGCGCCTGGGCCTGTGGGTTGTCAAAGGGGCGGAGAGTTGTTATGGAGTTTACAAGGAGGGAGTGCATTACTGCAGGGCTAGTGCAGGTCAAAGTGGAGGGGAGGCAATTGCATTGAAACTCTGAGGCAGGAACTCCAGCAGAAGGAGCTAATTCACTGCCAAGAACGCTTGTTGATGTAGGAGAGGGTGTGAGTGGAGGTGTTGTCATTTTTGGTGGATGGAAGCTGAAGAGTGGTATCAAGATGAGGCCCAGTTTTGGCTGACTGGCCCCAAGTGCAGAAAGCACTGGGGACTAAGTTGGCATGGGGGTGCACCAAGAGGCCAATGGTGCAGGTGGTGGGTTAGTCAAAAAGTCCTCTGGTAGAGTTGAAGACCTTAAGAATGTTGGATGCCACATTGAGATGCTCCTTTTGACAAAGTACCAGGGCAAGGACAGAGTCTTGGAGCTCAATCAGTTTATTGCACTGCATGTGGAATGAGTGCATGGGGTCTATGGAGTCCTTGAAATGCTGGGGATTGGGGCTTGTGTGGATCTCATTGTCACGACCCGCTACCGATCCCCAGGATTCAGCCCTGGCCCCAGGACTCCAACCCTGTCAAAACCACCCCTACGACCGCCCCAGGCCCGGACCGCTACCCAGCCAACTCCCTCGGCAACCCCTGGCCATCACTGCCCATCACCACCCGTCAACGCCACCAGCCACTGCCACTCGTGGCATCCCCGGCAATCACTGCCGTGACCACCACATTAGCGCCGGTCTTGGCTATCACACCACCCATAGCCACCACATCAGCACCGGCACCACCCATCACCCCTGGCCCACGCCAAGACTCCCATCACACATCACGATCACGCATCACTGCCGCTGACCTCCGCATGCCATGCCCCGCTCCCGCTCCCTCCCAGGACTTGCGCCAACCCCCGGCACTCGTCCTCCATCCTCCCTAGCACTCGCCCCACTCGCCGGCGCTACCGGCACTCCCTCACATACCACCCCTGCCCCGCTTCGGTCTCCTATGCTTCACGCCCTCCCAGTGCTCTGCGTCTGAGTACACGGTGATCATCACGTAAGGTATTTGCCCAGTGGACTGAGCCCCCATGGTCAGCGGAACCTGACACTGATCCACTAGAGTGTGCAGTTCATCCTGGAGGTTGAGACACAAAACTAGGGACAAGAAGTACAGCAATATCAAGACTAGAGTACTTGATGCTACTCTACAACTTATATACTGAATGGTAGTAGGCCCTGAGGCACAGTCTAGGCCCTTGTGATGAGTTATGGCACTGGAGCTCAAGATGAAGCCCAGAGATCATGCAAGACAGCAGCAGAGGTCAATGCATGTCATGCAGCACAAAGGAAGCTCCCAATGGAAGGCCTTGCTTTGGAAGCATGGATGCATGGAATGGTGACAAGGCAAGAAGGCGAGCAGAGATGGGGTGTAGCATGCAGAGGTTGGACCAGGAGTGATGCATGGTCATGATGCATGATGGGTGTCTTAGTGGGAGCCAGAAAAGGCCTTGGCATGGGCTAAGGAAAGTGCCAGGGGCTGCTAGGGCAGGCACTGATGTGGCGGCTGTGGCTGGAGGAACTGCCAGGCATAGCTGGGGCCAGTGCTGATGTAGTGGCTGCAGGTGGTGATAGCTGAGAGGTGCCAGGGGTGGCAGTGGCTGGTGGCAGTGACTGGCGGTGATGGCTGAAGGCTGCCAGGGTGGTCAGTCGGGTAACATTCCAGGCCCAAGACATTGTGGAGGCTAGTTTGAGGAGGTGAGAGTTTTAGAGCTAGGGCTGAGTCCTGAAGGTCAGTAGCAAGTTGTGACAGCTACTTGGCCAACCACCCCTGGCAGCCTTTGGCCATCACCACCCATCACTGCCACCAGCCACTGCCACTCTTGGCACTCCTCAGCCATCACCACCTGTAGCTGCTACATTAGTGCCAGCCCCAGCTATCCTTGACACTTCCTCAGCTACAGCTGCCACATCTGCACCTGCCCTGGCAACCTCCAGTGCTCCTCCTAGCCTGTGCTGAAGCCTCTCCAGCTCCCATCAAGTACCCATCACACATCACAGTCACACATTACCTCTGGTTTGAACTCCATATGCCACACTCCATTCTTGCTCACCTCCTCGCCTTGTCGACATTCCATGCCTCCCATGCTCCCAAAGCAAGGCCCTTTCTTTAGGAGCTTCCTTTGTGCTGCATGACCTGCATCAATCCCTGCCGCCACCTTGCACAGTTCCCAGGCTTCATTCTCTGGCCCAGACCTTGCTTGCAACATCACTTGGTGCTGCAACAGTGTGAGCCACTCCCACTTGCACTTTTAGAGGTGCTGTCACAACCTGCTACCAATCCTCAGGACTTAGGCCCAGCTCTGGGACTCCAACCCCCTCAAATCCATCCCCACAACCGTCCCAAGCTTAGACCGCTACCTGGTCAACCACCTCAGCAACCTCCGGCCATCACTGCCCATCACTGCCACCAGCCACTGCCACCACCGGCATCCTCCTGGCCATCACCACTGTGACCGCTACATCAGTGCCGGCCCCAGCTATCTCTGACACTTCTCCAACCACAGCCACCACATCTGTCAGGGGACTTCCATTTGACTTCCATTTTTGGGCACATCCTACACCACTCCCTGGGACCCCTGGGGCTTGCCCTAGACCTCTGGGACTCGTTCTAGACCTCTGGAGATCTCCAGAGGTCATTTCCTTTTTAGAAAACCCCCAGAACTTCACGACCTTCCTGTTCAAACATTATCCAAGGTTAAAGTTAGCTCCGGTCACCTGTACAGTTGTTCCCATGCCTCCACCGCCTGCTGATGCGCTGCACTGAGCAGCAGGGAATCCTTAGACTTGTTCTCTTTGGATTTCCCTCTGCTAGGTGATTAGTTACCATTGTATCATTGATCACCATGTCTAATATAACTTTGGATTTTCCTCTGCTAGTTGTGTGATTGAGCCGCAACTCCCAGAGGTTGCCCTTACAACAGCAGTGCCAGTGCTGGTAACACCCGGTGCTCCCCTGGCCTGTGCCGAGACCCCCATCATGCATCACAATCACGCATCACTGCTGACCTGACCTCTGCATGCCATGCCCTGCTTCTGCTCACCTCCTCACTGCCTCACCACTACATGTTTCTGCGCTCCCAGAGCAAGACCTCCCATGCCATGCAACATGTCTCAACCTCCACCGCCACCTTGCATGATCCCCAGGTCTCACCCTGAGTCCCGGTGCTGTGACTCACCACTAGTAAGACCCAGGCCTGGGCCCCAGGGCTTACTTTACGCACAGTATATAAGTCGTAGAGTAGCAAGTAGTACTCTAGTCTTGATATGACCATACCTCTCATCTTGTTGCTTTGTGTTTCACCTCTGTCTTGTAGTCTCACATGTCCCAGTCCCTATTTTCCAACTCTGCTTCATTCCATATTGTACTCATCTTGTATCATCTCCTACTTGTCATCTCTACTCATCTCTTACTCTAATTCCATCTCTGCTTCCTCTCTCTTGCCTTTGACCTCTAAGTTCTCTCTTTCTCTTTTGTCTCCCGCCTCAAGTCTTGACCTGTTCTTGTTTCCCTTCCCCTTATCTTATCTCAAGTCTTTCTCCTTTTGGCTTGTTTGATACCTCTCACTTCTATTTCCAGGACTAAGTCCCCATCCTCCCTCCAGCTCTTTACTTGTTAATCCTTGGAACTTGCTCGTGCACTGGCGCTCACTTGTTCCCTTCCTTTGCATTCCTAGGACTCACACCTACTCCCAGCACTCGTCCTCCACCCCTCCCCAGCACTCATCCCCCAGCCTGGCATTACCGGCAATCCCTTGCTCACACTCCTGGCCCTGCTTTGGTCTCCTACACCTTGCACTCTTGCCAGTACGCTGCATTTGTGGACACTGTGTGCACCACATAAGGTATTCACCCAGTGGACTGAGCCTCCATGGTCAGCGGAACCTGACAGGTGCAGAACACTCTTTAGCAATGTGCACCACTCTGCCACAACTATAGCACCATGATGCTTCACCTTCTGACTTCCTCTGAGATGCATTAGCAACAAATACAGGTTTATTTCCACCTGTTCATGACTGATAAGCCTTTGTATCCTTAGAAACACCTGATTCTGACCCAAATTCTGTCAGGTATCTTTATCAGCTGGTTGATGACCAGCTATATTTGTTGTGGGCCACCAACCTGTAGAAATGTTTTTCCAAACAAGAAATTGTGGTTTACAATTATTTTTCATCTGGCAAAGAAGGTTCTCATCTTCACTGCCTAACAGTTACTAGTTGGGCATTGTGAACTATGCTAGTCATAATGGTTTACAGTCTTGGTTGACTGCTTATATTGTATGGCATATGCAAAGAACTCAGTCACAGTGTTAACCTCTGGACAAATTATCATTACATATTCACACACATCTCAGCTGATATTTTGTCTAGGAATGCTCTTATAGTATACTTCTCTGGATATATGGCCATATTCTGAATCTGTCCCACCAGGTCATCCATCATAAAAGGTTTGTATGCCAATTTTTGCTAAAGACTTCACAAGCCTCCTGCATAGTCACAGCATTTACAAACCAATTGTAGAGTCCTATCAGGACTTGTTTCAATGTACAGTCCTGCTCATCAAAATTGATGTGCAGGACATAACAGCAGAACCAATCTCATGCTTTTCCCTTGATGAATTTGTGTAGCATGGATATACAGTCCATCTATGGTGTTGCCACCATGGCAACACAGTGTCAGGTGGTAGCACACATCTATGGCCCAGTCCTCCAACTGGGAGAACTTATGTCTTCCAGCATATGTTTTAATATGCTTACCATCTGATTTATGGGGCTTCACCCCATTGGAAACCTGAACCTGACTCCAAGGAACTCATCAAGTAGATGTGCAAGGCAGCTATGCATATGATCCATATGGATCCTGACCACCTTGTTCATTCCAAGCATGCTAGCATTCAAATCATGAGGTGCAAGTATAAAAAATACCCAAGGAACTCAATAGAGCAGCCCCATAGTCTGACAGTCTTGCTGCTGCATAGACTGTTGCCTCACATCTTGGTTGCCTGGTGGTCCACCAGAAAGTATGTCATTTCCTCAATGGCCTCGATTGTCTTGGTCATTAATACAATGGCCATGTCTTCTATCTCATGGTCATCACTGCCATGATCACCGATATCTGTATTCCTGTTTGGTTCTCCAGTCCTTGCAACAAATTGTCAGTGCATCTTATTGACAGACATGACTCCTTCACGCCTTTCAATTACAACAACTGTGCCATTGTCACGCAAGTCCTGATTGCAGATGTGCTAATAATTCATGTGCTCATTCCACCAGGTGGACCTGCCTTGCAATGTATGGCAGTTTGACAGGTTCCTCTGGAACATGAGGTTCATTGACCTCTTCCTTGATTGTGACTTGTTTGAAAGTTGCCTTCACCTCCTGTGTGTGATCCAGGTTGTCAACCTCGGCTGATGTAGTTGTGACAGTTTTGACTTCAATAGTGCTTGTCTAGGCACTCCACTAATTAATAATCTTTCCTATATCTTTTCTTGATAGATTGCTTGCATGATAAGCTACTTGCATGGAACGTGACTCAGCAGATATTCTCCAAGTCTCGGGACGCCTAAAAAAAGAATTCTGGAGAGCGGGGGTAGCCAGGATAGGTCGATTTGACGTTTCCGTGTGGAGGGTGTACCGATTATCATGATTTCTGTCGCTCCCACCGATGAGAAAGGTCCGAGTGGAAGACGAGAACGTGACAGTGCGCGTGTCCATCGGACAAGGGAATTGATCACGTGGTTCAAGACTGGAACGCGTCTTGTCCCATGGCCTACTTGTACGTGGTTGCGCTTCAGTTTGGGAATCGTCCAACCTCACGAGGCCTGAATGGGCAGTACTAATACCGCAAACACATCACAATAGCAACGTAAGTAACTCAAAACTACGCACACCATTTGTTATGAAACCTCGCCACCCGATCACATTTGTACAACAGGCCTTCGCCGATCTCTCAGATCTTTCCCGATCCATATAAGGGCCGCCTCCAAGTCCGCCTCCCTTCCCCGCTTTCTCCTCGACCACCATGTCCTATCTCGCCATCACCCCGCACACCGTCGCCGCCGCCGTCCTCCTCCTCACCGCCCTTCTCGTCCTCCACCGCAAACTCACCAACCGACCCTCAACTCTCCCCCCGGGCCCCGCGCCAGACTCATGGCTCTTTGGCAACAACATCCCTACCGCCTTTGCCTACCGCAAATTCGAGGAGTGGACCAAGGTCTACGGCCCCATCTTCTCGCTGCGCCAGGGCCTGACGACCATCATTGTGATTGGAAGGTACGACGCTGCAGTGGACGTCATGGAGCGTGAGGGCGCAGCGTTGGTTGATCGACCTCTGTCGATTGCCGCTGGCGAGACGCTTTCGGGTGGGATGCGGGTGTTGCTGACGCCCGCTGGGGAACGATTCAAGAAGATGCGCAAGTGCGTTTGGGGTAGCGACTTCCGTTTTCTCGTGGCTGACGCGTTAGTTGATTCATCTACAGAGCACTCCATGCACACCTCTCGCCGACCGTCGTGCACACCTATGGCCCCGTACTCATGAGCAATGCGCGCACACAGATCCTCGACATCCTCGATGACCCCGACATCCACCAGGAGCACGCAAAACGGTGTGTACCCCGCAACAATGACGTTTCTCCTCTTACATCTACACAGGTACTCTGCGTCAGTCGTCATGGCTCTCGCGTACGGCAAAAAAGCCGGCGGCCACGACGACCCCGACGTGCGCGCCGTAAACCGGTGTCTTGTCCGTCTCGGCGTGAACCTCCGCCCAGGACTCTGGAAAGTCGACATCTACCCATTCCTACGATACATCCCGGGGTACCTCGACGAGTTGCGCGAGGGGCACCGCGAGGAGCTCGCGCTGTTCAAGAAGTACCTCAGCATCGTGCGGGAGCAGATGGCGACGAACGAAACGACGCCCTCCTCGTTCGCCAAATACCTGATCGAGCGGCAGGAGTCGCTCTCGCTCTCGGACGACGAGACCGCGTACCTCGCAGGCGCGCTATTCGGTGCAGGCAGCGACACGACCGCCTCCGCCATCTCTGTCGGCGTGCTCGCGGCCGCGTGCTACCCCGCCGCTGCACGAAAAGTGCAGGAAGAGATTGACCTCGTCGTCGGGCGCGAGAGGCCCCCGACGCCTGCGGACTACGAGGGGGGACGCATGCCACAACTTCAGGCGTTCGTGCTCGAGACCTTCAGGTGGCGCCCCGTCACGGCCGGCGGGTTCGCACACAAGGCGACGAGGCCGATTGTGTATGGGGAATATGTTATCCCGAAAGGCGCGACGGTTATTGGGAACGTATGGGCTGTTGGCCGTGACCCTGCCTATTTCCCGGATCCTGAGAAGTTTGATCCTCAGAGGTGGATACGTGAGGATGGGACGTTGAGGGATGATTTGAAGTCGTATACGTTTGGGTTTGGGAGGAGGGTGTGTCCCGGGCAGTGGATCGCGACTGCGTGGGTGTTTCTTTCTTCTGTTGGAGAGATGGTCTTGTTACTGATCCATACACAGATCTGTGATGCTCAACACTGCCCTCATCCAATGGTCCTTTACTGTCCGCGCAGACCCCAAACACCCAATCGACGAGCTCGACTTTACCGAGAGCGCCAATGCGCATCCGAACAAGTTCCATGTTTTCTTTGAGCCAAGAGTCGAGGGTGGAAAGGACGGCATCAGAGAGGCGTTCGAGGGGTATGGCGAGGGGGAACAGAATTAGGAAGCTGAGTGATTTTGTTGTATTTTTGTATATGTACATGCATACTATTGTCACGTACACATTTTTGAAACTATGTGACTGCCTATCGTTCAAGTTGGAACTAGCTGGTTTTGTGGTGCGATCTCTGGGACAGACCTCAAAGCATGCGCTCAAGTCCACACTAAGTCAAATCGAATTTTGATTCGAGTTTGAAAGAGGTGAGGTTGTAAGTACCTCGTGAATATAAATCAATTTCTTTTGAGAACCAATTGCTTCCTGACCAAACTGATTCATACCACCTTTAAAGTATTTACATACATTCACTTGTTCATACCGTCCATACCAGGAAGGTTGACAATCATGTCCTAGAGATTTGCCTAACCTTGTGAGGTGACAAACAGGACAACTTGATCAAGATGTAAAGTAAAGATATCTCGAACAGAATTCAGTTATCACTAACTGACAAGTACTCACCTGTACTGCTACTTGAAAGGCCATGTCAAAATAAGAGAATGGAATACTCTTTGGAGATGAAACTGTTGACAGATCTAGGAGTTTAACCGAGTCAAAAATGGAGTTAGAAGTATGAGGCTAAGATATCAAGACCTAGCGGAGAACCTAGTGTGGTAGAAAAACTAGTATTTCGTATATACACACCCTCTTTATACTTTTACAGAGTTTTCTCTAGTCAGCGACTCTCGCGCCACATTCAATATCTCCCGATTCCTAGATCAATCACTGGTCGTTCTTGAAATGTGACCTCGTTTCGACGCTCTATTAGTCGTTTCACCAGCGCGCGACAAATTAAGTAGTTGATACTATACTGATTGAGGTATGTCCCATCCTAACCTTACTTATCATACCATAACTAATACCTGTTATATCAGTCTTTGTATCTAACATTACCTTTTGCTCTCGGACCTCTGTCTTCCGGTCAACCTTTTCATATCTCCTGCCCTCCAGATATAAGGATATAATGTGCCCCTGTCTCCGTTTCTCCAACCAACCATCAATCTTTCACCGCTTTCATTACCAGCTAGCTTACTTCGTAAACTTCCAAATTCTCCGCCTTCTTTGATGGGTCGCCTTCCCGTCCTGGTTCTGGTGCCTACCCTACTACCGCAAAACACAGTAAGTGGGAACCATACCTACATATGGGAATGTGACGGCAGGCTCGCCATGCTTCATCTCTAAAGGCTATCCGGCTCTGCGCGTAGACCAGCTGACTTTTCTATAAGGCTCATACTACCATGAGGCCCTTTACATACGTAACTCCATAAATATCCCGAACAAACATATCATTGATGCAATTGAAGGGTATACTGTTGTGTGCTGTTCACTTTCGTGGACTAGGTCACAATCTAAAGTGTACTCGAAAGGTAGATCGGGAGAGGGGAGTGGATTTGACAACGATATTTGACAGCGAGAACAGGAGACAATGGGTTGGGGGTATCTACCGTATGCATAAACAGATGATAAATATGGAGCGCGTCAACGAAAGCAAGATGGATAGTGAAAGTGCAAGAAAGGTCGTGTCGTGGTCGTATCGTATCGTATCATGGGTAGGGTTATGTTGCGCCGCATCAAGCGAGAACGAAAATGCCAGTATGAAGGTGTGCAGCGCAAATCCTCAAAGTCGTGACTCCTGAGTTCAAGAAAAGAAAGGCGGGTAAATCAAAAAGCATCCGTCAGTCACGCTCGACGGATGGCCATCAACATCCTTCGAACTCCCCAACACGGCCCTTCCCCGCTTCTGCCCTCTTCAAATCCCTGACCGTAACATTGACTCCTTTGTAATCCTCCAAATAGACTCCAGCCTCTTTACACCTCTCCAGGACCCTCTCCCAGAACCTGAGCACCATCACCGTCTCCATACTCACTCCCTCCTCTCCCTCCCTTCCTCGCTCACGGACTCTGAACCCAAACCTGCGCTTGACTCTAGAGTTCTCGGCCCTCTCACGCACAGGACGGACACCGCGCCGCATCCCGTCGCTCTCATACGACATGTCCCGGACATACCGCAACGATGGGAACGCCTCGCGCCGGAGGAGACTTCCCACCTGCTCCAACAGCCCAAAATACTCTGCTCTGTCGTCCCTCAGCCTCTTATCGATATCCCTGATACCGATAAGCTCGAGCGAAGGGTGCGTCGGCAACAACACGTGCGGCGCGATCCAGTCGGGGTTTTGCCAGTTCCATTCAGCGTCCGCGCTGCATATGAACTCCTTCAGGTTAGGGCACCATTCTGCGAGAGGTATAGAGAGCGACGGGGCGGGCGTAGGGTGCCATGGGGAGGTGAGGTAGTGTTCTTCGATCGTCGATGAGGAGTGTCCGAGTTCTAGTTGGATTAGTTTGGGTCCGTGTACTGCGAAGAAGTGCGAAAATCCTGAGGAGGCATAGGAAAAGTCTGCGGAGAGGACGGATAGGTTACGGAGGGAGGGCATGAGCCATGTTGCGAGGACTTCGAAGGTCGCGTTGTCAAGTGTTACTTTCAGTGAGCGTAAGGAGGGGAGGGTTAGGGTGATTGGTGTGAAATCGAGGGACGAGGAGGAGGAGTAGATTGAAGTATGGAGGGAGAGAGAGGAGGATTTAGCAATGGACTGGAGATGGGTAGCGCAGAACGTGAGTTCAAGAAATTCAAGGTGCGCTGCGGCAGTTTCGAGCATAGGTGACATGTGGAGATGAAACGAAACGTCGTCATAGTTTGTCCAGGATAGACGACGGAGGGAGTTGTTTGGATGCGCGAGAGCGGAAAGAAGCTCGCGTGGCGAGGATCGGGATCGTGAACCACATGGATTGACGTCGCTGGTGTTACGCCGGACAGAACGATAGTCGGAGTACACTTCGAGCTGTGGTGCACAGTCCAATATCGTTCGAAGGTCGGCGGGGTCACAACGCTCAAGGGTTGGTGTCTCAATGTGTAAACGCTTGATAAACTTACCGCATCCGGCATGGGGCCCTGTGCCAGACAGGACTTGCGCAAGAGCGCGTGCCTCACGGGCACGGCTGATCCAGACAGATTCAAAGATAATCTCCTGGGCATAGGCAAGCCAGGCTTTGGATATCAATGCAAGACGAGTTTTGGCACGCATGGCTGTGCGGTAGTGCGCTAGTCGCTGGTATAGATGGCAATGGGAGTGCGCTAGAGAAAGGAATGAGACGGTCCGCGTTGTATCTATGCAAGAAGAGGTGGCAAGTCGGAGAATGAGAATCCATAGTTCCGGAGGGAGATAAGGGCAGGTTGTGTGAGGGGGCTGCTCGAAATTCTTCTGAGCACGCGGCAGGGATCTGGACAAAAGGCGTATGTTAGCAATGTCGCTCCATTCCAAACAACGGAAGCTATGTATAATCTGGTTCCGTCACTGCGTTCTACGGCACTGATTGAGATTCATTCTACCTCCAGTCGAGGAAGAGAGTTATGTAGCATAAGAGCTGTGCCTCTGCAGAGGTTCTCCAGTGCACCAGAACAGGACGATGGACAGACAATTTCGAACGGTGAACTCACCGTTTATTGCTTCGCTTGACGGTGGCCACCAAACGCTGTATCTGCTCCACCGTTTGCATGTCAGTCGCTATAGACCTTTGTCGAAAGCACAGGATATCGCCCGGGGAGAATAGATGGTAATGGAGACAGAAAGAGAGAAGAGGGACAAGGCTTTAGACACCGGCCACGGGCAGGAGCACGTGGATTTGCCGCATTTGGTCGTCTGATGCCGAGAAGACCGGGTCTGACAGCAAGCCCGACCAAATCTTCAGTGGCACGTCCAAGCCACCTTCTTCTGTCATGTGTTCCCATCTCTCGCCCTCTTTGTCCACCTCTCTCCTCTACAGGTGCTGTGGTGGCGCAACATGTGAGCCTTTATTCTGGCACATGTCCGCAGGTTCTAGAAAATTCGCAATATAGCCCCCCACACGCCCACAATGGCATGCAACGGACGCGACTCGTGCACTGCTTCTTTCAAGGCATGTGTTACTAACAGCCTCCTTCGTTCTATTTTTGCTTTTTTGTCCTCGGGCAAAACTGAAGAAAGGCCGCCGTGTGGAAGTTCCACGATAACCGATATCCACATGTGACATCACTACGTTGCTCGTCTATGTATATTGTCCGTATGTACTTATCTGCACAAATGTACCCCGAATATATCCATGATGGTCCGCCGCAAATTTAACCCGCCTCCAATCCATGGGCCAAAGACTCCAGACTACCACAACGTCTTTGTGATTCTCATCGTCATCTTACGTCCGTAGCTTCTTGATGAATTATGGACACCCATCCTTTCGCTTCTCCTCCAGAACGCTTCGTAACACCGGAATCTGGATTGCTCTCCATGGGCGGTCTCCCCTTTACCGATACACATAATCTACAGACTTCTTTTATGTGACGTTACTGCGAGCTCTGACATCGGCAAGTTCCTATGATCGCTGAGAAAGCCATCTCGTCAATTTTTTTCTCCATGCGACAAGACTGGGACGGCTTGGAGACGGCAGGTAAACATAATTAAACCAAAGTTCGCCGTGTTATACATATCACCTACAAGGCCTGTGCCCGTCAAAATTCAAATCATATCTCTATCACCTTACATTCCCTGTATGTCCGACTCTTTTTTAAGCTAACATATTCTGCAGGCCCGGAGACTCGTGTTATTTATGTCTGTTCTATGTATCACGCAATCCATGTCTCTCATGCATATGTAGTGTATGCAGGTACAAAACTTCTCCGGTATCGGGTCTCTCTTGAGCTCTTTTCTATGAAGAACAAAAATCACCAAGATCTCCGCTGGTCCCCACCCCCGCCCGCGCAATACAGAAGCGACCATGACAATGTGACGTGGATACTTAGATCCTCGCGACACGTCACCGCGTCACTTCATCATTCTCCCATGCTTACGTGAACAAAAAGAAACAAACGATTCGACGACTTGCATCTGCCAGCCACTCCGACTGCGGAGCTGGGGTAACTTCGGGACTTCGAGTCTTGTGCGTCCAAACCTTGAATTACTTCGCCAGAGATGTCCGTTTACCGGGTGCTCTGACGGTGGTGGGAGGGTGTGTGGAGTCAATGGTAGGAGGCTCCGGCTGGGTTGTTACGGTGATGGTTGCGGACTCCTTATAGTTAGGATGGATTGTGTACAACTCAATACCGGCTAGTGCATTTGCATTTGACCGATTTCAGCTGTCAAAATGCTCAGATGAGGGATCGCGGGGCGCCGCTCAAGTACATACCATGCTATCTGAACAACGTTCACCTACGCCAGTTGAGTTTGAGTGTGACTTGAAGCTAACATGGATGGTTAACAAGCATTCAGAACCACGACTTCCTTATCTCCCAAGTCTAATTGCGCACACTCTAAGCCTTGTCCGCACGGAGATAGTTGTGAAAGCAAGCATGCGATGTGCACCCACAAGTTGTTTCGATCATGATGGCAAGTATGGCTAGAAACTCTGGAGACCACCAATTCTCTCGGCGTGTTGAGTTACAACAAAGAACGTTAGCTCATGATGCTGTTTCTTCTGGATGGGGTCTCGATATATATTTAGAGTCGGAGTTCCAGGTTCCGTCTTTGAATTTGAATGGCATAAGAGACCTGAGGATTACGGGATAGATTTCGGCGAAGATGTCGATTTCCATGTATGATTCTTTACCAGGTATAAAGTAGTTCTGTCGGCCTTGAAGCAGTAACTTCAAGAGTCTGGTGTAATGAACAAACGAAAGAGGGGCGGCACTGATGACATGGAGGGTTATTACATCAGCAAAGACAATGTCGAGTGTCAGTATTCAATCGCCGGCGGGGAAGTCGTAAGCTTGAAGGATTAGCCAGACCTTATAAAATTCCAGAATATTCTCAAGAAAGATCAGTGAACCGATCAAGGAACGCCAAAAACTTGAGCCAAGACATTTGTAGGAAGTCTCTCATTATTGGATTGCTGTGTTGATGATCATACAGGTGCCGGTTTTTGTGCAATCCGGGACAACCGGGCCGTTAAGCTCAGCCACGGCAATCAAGTATCAACAACTTTTTTTCTTCTATTCTGGACTTATACCACACATCTGCGCAGCAGTGACGAACGTCTTGAAGGATCGTAATAGCACCACAGGAATGTCTGAATTGGCGCCTCCGTTTGTCGTTTTTGGCTACGGATCACTTATTTTCAAGGTAACCTGCACGATAGCTATTAAACCAATCATTGGTCAATCATCTTTGATGTTGACAGCCACCGCCTCATACCATCGCGAAAGGTATCTGCTCTAACCTTTTGTCTTTTGGCTTGTTTTCAGTCATGTCTGCCGATAGTCCCTGGCTTTTTGAAAGGTTACGTTCGCCGATTTGCACAGAAATCTCATGATCATAGAGGAACTCCTGAAGTCAGGAACCTTTAGTATGACTTGTTTGCTTTTTCAAACTTTATTTGCCAGAATCCGGGAAGGGTCGTCACTTTAGTTCACAAAGAAGATTGGGATAAATTTTCGCAGTCTGTAAGCTTCTCAATCGTCCTTGTAGCTCTTAGTGGAAACGACTTCGAGTCCTAGGATCCGTTTCCTGATGAAGACACTGTATGGGGTCTGTTTCGTCTACTTGCCACTAGTTCTCAATATTGATACTGTTCAACGTAAGGCATCGCATATACCATAGATCCGGCATACATGGTCGAAGTACGCGATTACTTAGGTACGTGGGTTTCCATTCCCCATTCGCGACTGTCATATGTTTGTTTTTGAAATGAATCATCTGAATGAACTACTTTCAGATTACCGGGAGAAGGTGCTATTAAGATGCTCACATGTATCTGAATGCTTACAGCCCCTAAGGATGGTTACACCATGGAGACTCTAGATGTATACGGCATGAATTCAAAAGAGGAGACGGTAATAGTGCATGGAGTGCGTCTCTCCTAAAGGAAGCTGTATAATACTAAAGCCTCTATGACAGGCATTTGTAGGTATATTTCTCTCAGTGTTCGAACTGAATGAAACTTTGACTAGTGTTATGTTGGCCGTGACAACAATCCTTCTTTTGGTGAGTATCACTCGTTTGAATTCCGGTCGAAATAACTAGGGAAACTTTATACAGTCGGGTATGAGCCGCTAGATGTCATCGCTGAGCGAATCTGGGCATCCGTTGGTCCGTCTGGACGAAACAAGGTTCTTATGCGGTCTCCGTACTTGGCAGGGAAACTGAATGCCGATCACTAGGACTATCTTTACAGCCTTGTTGAAGCCATTCGTGAACTATCACCAAATTCACATGACTCACACCTATATGCACTCGAGGTCAGTATAGTCATGTTGCTCAAGTTTCTTCATTCGCGACCAATTTTTATCCAGACACGGGTTCGAGCTTTGGATGCCCTACACACACTGGAAGATCGGTTATAGATCTGGATCCGCCTCAATTTTCAATATTCTCTTAGTAGTAACGTTCAAATCAGGCGATAAAATGTAACTCTAAAACTGTCTAACAAGTGCTCTTGAGTTCAGAATTAGCTCAGGGACCTCTCTTACCCAAATTTTGAATGAATGCTTCCAGAGCTCTGGACTCCGGAGTAATGCAGAGCAGACCCATGTCACGACAACTATTGTTTTCAGATCATTATGTCGCCATCTTAGAGATTGGTTTTGTATCTTAATTCAAATTTATCCTCGAAAAGTAGGCCTGACTCCGAAATTTCGCGAATGACATGACCCATACTCGCAAATTTCGATGTATGGTATTACCCAACTAAGTTCAAACCCCGGTATCGTTAACATCAGTTTGCAACATGTTTGGTTCGCGGTAAAGTTGACACGGGAAGCAAACTCAACTCCAAGGCACTGGAACGACAAGACTCGGTGGCGTCTAACGTTATGAACTCATGCTTATCAATCAGAAACTCCAGAATGCTGATGGTCAATTGATCACTTGTCTTCATAGATTTCAAGATGTAACAAATCGTGACACAAGATTGAAGAACAGGTCACAATATAAAAGCATAGGGTATTCGCGTTTCCTGCCAGTACTGTAATCATGGTTCAACCTTTGACACCAGTAAGCTGTTGCTTCTGTCAGTGCTGCACCGATAAAGTACCTCTAATACTTTATAGCCCGCCTTCACCACAATCTTAATCATTGGAGGAGGTCCTGCTGGGTCTTATGCCGCCACTGCATTGGCAAGAGGCAAATCTATACTTGTGCTCTCCTCCGA
>JAGGAQ010006315.1:0-20175 GCA_017657225.1 Termitomyces sp. T69sscA
TGTGATTTACTATGCCAAATGAGTCCTCTAGACACTCAATTCCTAGAAATTGGATAGTTCAACACATTTGAAGCCTCTGAGCTTGGAACGTGAGACCTTGACTTACAGATACGTTCCCTGAAAGGATAGACTTCCACTCTCAACATGCTAAGCGATGATCGAATGAAAATTAGACTTCTGCATACCACGCGGTGCCTTCGAAAATTCCGATGAGATATTCACTGCTCGGACGACCCATAAAATGTCTCTAATCGTGCGCCCACTTCTTCATCATCCCATCCTATGGCATGAACGAGACTTGACAAGGTAGACATCCTCTATTTCTGACTGAGCGAGCAATGGGTCAAGGAACGTAACGGACACACTCACAAAGCGGCCGTGTAAATCGGAAGCCAGTTCTAGAAAATTCTCTGGTCGGTATCTCGGAAAAAGATTGGGCCCCAGACACAATCGTCACGGAACATATCCTCCGATCGCAAGGTGGACCTGCGACGTCGGGTCCGTAACGATATTAATGCATCCCACATACACGGGTGCTTCATTCTTATTGTATCCATAGCAGGAAGTGAAGTCGTCTCCACCGTTAGCACGGAGGTTGAGGACCTGTGTGCCGTTCGAGGGACAGAAAGACTCGGCAGCGATAAAGGCTATGTAGTACGTCTGCCCAACGGTCTATTGGTAGAACGTCGATTGGCTAGTTGGAGGCTGGGTGCACTGCTGTTCATACCATACCACCTTGAATTGAACAGGTATGGTGTACACGACGAAAACGTACGTCGTAAAACACATTCTGCCCACCGACATTATTTATTCCGCCCGCGAATATATTGGGGCCATTTGGAACGCGTCATCCAGGCCTCAAAGTGCTGACCCAAACGCGTCGCTGATCCCGTGAACCCGAGCTAGCCGCTCGCCGCCCTGCATTACAAAGTTCGTAAAGTTGAGAAACTTCTGGATGATGCTGTGGTCAGAATGCTCTACGATATGGCTGAGGAAATTGAGGATGGCCTGGGAAACTTTGCACCGTCACAACCGTGTTGCGTGGCCCAGTTGTCTGTCAGATAGCTCTATTTGAGGGGGTGGGGTCAAATGCAGAAAAGAAGGGAAAGACGTACTTTTCGACTGAGGGAAGTGCCAGATTTTGGCTGTAGACCGACACAAAACCGGTGTCCCGTCCTTGTTCGTTCGTCCGGTTCGCATATACAATATTTACGCGACGAGCAGATTGGCCGGGGAGATTAGAGTTCATCACGTCTTGGACATGGATACCGGAGTCTTGGAAGTCCCTGTTATAAATATCATTTTAGTCAACCATTCCTTGAGATATCGAAAACAGGCTCACGATCGTTGAAAGCTGTCTAAAGGAAATACGATATTGGCACTACGGTTGCACATGTCATGGACGTACAGAGATCGTCACCTTTCTCGGATCCATGAGTATTACCATATTAACCGCCCTGTCCTTGGAAGTTTGCCATGAGATTGAGGGTGACTTGAAGGAGGGTGCTACGGTACTTGATGTGGCCTTGCACAGAAACAAGGCAACCGAACAGTCACACTCTTGATCAACCGGACAAGTATAAGAATGAATGAGATGGTATTCGGACTCCTCTGCGACAACCGGTTCCAATTCGGGAGATTCGGCCTTAACCACGGACTCAGCACAGATCCCTTTGCAGCTCTGAATGCTTCACCTCAACCTCTCGCTGCTCGTCATGAAAATCTACAAGTTTGATGAATGACTGAAAGTATGATACTTCGTGAAAAGGGCATACCTTTCGTCGTCGTTTCGTCGGCGAGCTCTTCCTGAGCTTCTGAAAGGACTGCCTTACCCCTCCAACGGGAGCTTAGTCGCGGTCTCCTCGATGGATGGGCCAGGAACCTCAACCTGATTGACGGTGGAGCGCTCGGAGGGCTTGACTTCAACAGCTTCATATTCGACTTCAGGCTAGGAGCCTTAGTCTCGTCAGCAGCTGGCGCAATCTCAGGCTCTGCAACCTTGACCTCCTCGACAGTCGGAACAGCTTCATGTTTAGAGGCCTCAGCTCCCTTCACGACTGGCGCAGCTTCAGCTCCAGCTGTCGTGACCTCCTGTACGGCAGGCACGATCTCTTGCTCGGGAACTTTTGTCTCCTCGACAATAGGCGTGGCTTCGAGCTCCCTGGAATTGACCTCGTCGATTGAAGGCACAATTCAAGCTCATGAGCTTTCCTTCATCCAAAAGTGGCGCTACCTAAGCTCTAAAACATTAGCTTCCTCGACAGTCGGTACATCTTCGACAGAAGCCTTGGATTCCTCCATGACGGATGGAACTCCAGTAGGCTTGATCTCCTCCACAACGGGCGCAGCCTGATGCTCGGGGGCCTTAATCGCCTCGGCAATAGGTGCGACTTCCAGCTCCCTCGGTTTGACCCCATCGACTGTAGGTACAACTTCAGGCTCAAAATCCTTGGTTCTGCAATGACTGGTACCACCTCAGGCTCTGGGACCTTGGCCTCCTCAATGACAGGCGCAGAAGCCTTGACCTCCTCCACAACAGGGACCGAAACTTGAGCCTCCTCGACGACAGATTCCCGAGCCTTGACAGCTCCCACAGCAGACGCACTTTGGTCCTCAGGAACTTTGACTTCCTCGAGGATGGGCGTAGTTTCGGACTCGAGAAGCTTGGCTTCCTTGATAGCAGGGACAAATTCAGACGAAGGAGCCTTGTACTCCTCGACGATGGTTTCAACGGCCTTCGCCTCCTCGACTACAGATGCAGCTTCAGGTTCAGGGACCTTGGCTTCTTCTACGACGGGTATACCTTGAGGCTGGAGAACTTTGGTCTCACAGCGGGCACGACTTCAGTCTCACTATCCTCGACGACAAAGCACAGGTTTATGCTCGGGAACTTTGTCCTCCTCTGTAGCTGATGCGACTTGGGGCTTGAATCCAGATGCAATTTCAAGTTCGAGGACCTTGGCTTCTTCTACGACGGGTGTACTCTGGGGCGGGTAAACCTTGGCCTCTTCCACAGCGGATGCGACTTCGTGCTCGGTATCCTCGATAACAGGTACAGGCTTATGCTCGGCCTCTTCTGTGGCTGGTGCGACTTCGACTTCGGGCTCTTTCGTCATCTCTACTACAGCAGGCTCAGCGAGCTGTTCTGCGGATCTAGCCTCCTCCGCAGCCGGTATTTAGACGACCTCTGCCTCAGCAGCCTTGGCCTGTTCAACAGCAGTTTGCGCAGCTTGGGGTTCTGAAACAGGCTAACTCTATACAGAGTCAGCCACCAGGGGAACTCTCGGCTCTGCAACAGCTGCAATAGTGGAAGGAGCCTCGTTATTCTGCGCTGCAGCAGCGTCCTTGACGTGGAAACTTCTTGAGGAGTGGCACTCTCGACGACTCGTAATCGACTCCTCAGCAGGAACAGGAGCAGGCGCAGGTGCAGGCTCCCTAGCTGTATCCGCCTCTGCCCAGTAGCAACGGCAACAGCAGCACCGGGCACGTGCGGTCCTCACTCGGCGACGCGTCTAATCCACGTGACCTTTTCAAGCACGAAGGATCTTCCATTGCCTATTGAGCACAGACCGTGCGAGATTGCGCGCGTACTCTTGTGACTCCTCAACTCTGGCCTCTGTTAACAAGGGATGAACAATGTACACCTGCCCGCAACGAATGCTCTTGTAGCCCAACGTCGCAGATGATGCTGAAATACCGACTTCATGACCGCATCCTTCCACACTAATCCGCAACTCGGCGTCTATTATCACGGCAAGCATGCGGATGCGAAAAAAGTGCGCTTGACGACCTGGGCTGCGTGTGCAGAGAGGACGACATTCACTACCGTTTTCGTGACCGCATTCTCAGTTTTTCTCATTGTTTTACCGTACGTTTTCCGGTATCTCCCTATTTACCTTGTCTGACGCCTTGGTACCACGTAGCTAGTCAACGACAAGGTGTCTTTCGTTGCAACATAGGCAGTACACCTAGAGAATTCGCCGTCCCTCCTCTTCGGATTCTTGGGGCCAGGACCAGTAGTATTTTCAAAATAGACATCCGCAACTTGAATTTGTAGACAATGTTCTACTTTTGTACGTCTGTGTTCCTTACGATGGTGCATTGAGCAAACCGAGGCTAGGAGAAAACAACCACGTCCATGACAACTATTCGGTTCGTGGAGTGTGCAGGACACTGGCAATGTTTAGTGGGGACGAAGGAGTACAAGCCCGACAGCCGGAATTGATGGGGTGGAGGCAGAACTTCTCCACGACTTGCATGGATGAAAGAGCCTCAAATATTCGATTGCATTTACTCGTACATTTATCTAGATACCTAGCAATTCAAAGTATTGTTCGTAGTCATAAGCCATTTAGTCAATTTATTATTAAGTCAGTCCATGCATCACATGCTGTTCAAGCTATGTTTAGTAGTCGAGTGCGTACATCCTGCCGCATTAAGTATGACAAAGTGGTCAAAGCGTGAGATAACAAAATGGGTAATCCATTGGAGTTTCAAGTTTGATTCTCGCACCCATCTTCGAAAGCAAGCCAGAATCATCACCATGCAAAGCACGAACCTTCCAAATTCCCGTGGACTAAGGCTTCTAGCCCTCGGTAGGCTGATCCTTTTCCTTCATGCTTCCCCTCTCACATACTCAACCCCAGATGACGGGGGTACTCGTGGTCTCTCCGAGCTTCTAATTATAGAAGAGCTTATGAACAGGTTAAAGTCCATTACCAATGCTTCCGTGACACCAAAGCCCTGCGAGTATTTTGATATGATTGGTGGCGTCGGAACAGGAGGGTCCGTCCCAATACGAGTTTCAATTCTGTGTTTTTCTCAGGCTCATCTTCTAGACTTATTGCACTGATGCTTGGACGGCTTGAGATGTCAATTGACCAGGCCATCAAGGAATATGTTACCTTCTGTTCTAAGGTTTTCTCAAATAAGAAGTGGAAAAGCAGAAATGAGAAGTTCAGAGCCTCAGTCTTTGAGGCTAGTATGGAAGCAATGATTAAATCCTCTGGGTTGTCACCAAACGCTCAACTGCGAGATCATGGTGTCCAAAAATGTAAAAGGTTTGTGTATCACCTTTGTAATGGATAGAGAATAACCTGGATTATCTCTAGTTTTGTTGTGGCACTTCCAGCTCTTCACATTACACCACGGTGTTTTCATTCATACACAGTGGGTGCAAATCAGGGCCCAAACTGTACTATTGTGCAAGCAGCACGGGCAACGACTGCTAATCCTGGATTTTTCAAGCCTGTGGTGATCAATGATGGAGTCATTTCAGAATCTTTCATTGGTGGTAATTTTGGATATAACAATCCAAGCAGATCTGTCCTTAAGGAGGCAGAATCTGTATTTGGTCATTCTGCACAAGTGGCCTGCCTTGTGAGCATAGGTGCTGGAAAGCTTGACCCTCCTTCATTGCAAAAATCTGATATGAAACATATGCTGGAAATTCTTAACAAAATTGCAGCAGATAGTGAAAAAGTTGCTGAGGACTTGATGAACCAATATACACATATTCCTGATGTGTTTTTCAGACTTAATGTTGAACAAGGGCTGCAGAAATCTGCTTTGGATGATTGGAAAAAGTTGTCAGAAATCAAGACCCATACTCAGTCTTACTTCCTTCTATCTACTATTGAAAAAAAGTTTCATAGTATAGTACAGGCTCTGCACAACTGTCCTTGCAGAATTTCTGTTGGAAACTTAAAGGGCCCCTTATTGTCTAGCAATCTTATTGATACTCCTATGCAAGATATCTATCAGACTCCTGCTGCTACTCAGGTCTTTACAGGAAGGAAAGATATTCTGGAAAAATTAAAGGAATACTTTGTTATAGATATCATCTTTAAAGTGCAAAAGAGATATGTTTTGTATGGTTTGGGTGGAGCTGGAAAGACACAACTTGTTTTGCAATTTGTGGCTCTATATAGATCAAGGTGGGTCAGATTCAAGGGCCTCTTATTGTTTTGTCATTGATTGTCAGCCTAGATTTGCATCCATATATTTCATTGATGCAAGTTCAAGGATTTCTGTAGAACAGTTCTTTAGGTTTATTGCTAGTCAGGCAAAAATACCTGAGCCTAGCTGTTCTGCTGGTCTCCAGCTGCTTTGCTATGAACAAAAAGAGTGGCTGTTGATCTTTGACAATGCAGATGATTTAGAGCTTGACCTTCAGCTCTTTTTTCCCTCTTGTCAACATGGAAATATCATCATTACTACAAGAAACAAAGAATGTATCTCACATGCACCACATCATAATGACAAGATTGAAACATTAACTGAAGAAGATTCAATTGCTCTACTTGAAAAAATCTGTGGCAGATCAGAATTCTCCTATATAGAAGCTAAGGAGCTAGTTGAAGAACTTGGCTTTTTGCCTTTGGCTATTGTACAAGCTGGTCACTATCTGTTGCAAGAGAAATGGTTAGGATTTGCTCAATATCTTGAGAAGTATAGATCAAACAGAAAGAGATTTTTGGAGCACAATATGAAACAACATATTGATAGTTATTCATTGTCACTGTATGCCTCATGGAAAATCAGCTATGACAAGCTTTCCATAAGAGCAAGGACAGTACTCAACTTTTGGAGCATCTGTCATTATAGCAGAATTCCTATAAACCTCTTACAAAGAGCATGGAATGCTATAGATGGTAGACAAAATAAGCACGTTCTAGAGCTTCAACAGTGCTTGAGCTTATTTCTTAATGAACAACAACAATGGAGTGAAAAAGTGGTAGATGAGACAATTAAGTTGCTCACATCATATTCACTAGTTGAAAGAATTGCAGAAAATCTGGTGACAATGCATCCTTTAGTTCAACATTGTTGTTATGAATTTTTAACAGAGATAGAGAAAGAGAAGGTGTATTGCTGGACATCACAGATATATTATTGTTTGGGTCAGAAAAGCTTTGATTATGATGATGTTCAATTGTGGTTACCCCATGTGAGAAAATTACAACATAACATATCAGTAGGGCTTGAAGTGACAAAAACAGTTGTAAGATTTTTGTTCACAGCACAGCTGTGGAGTGAAGGAATTGATCAAATAGAAAAAGTCATAAGTAGTGTTGAGAGAACAAAACCTAATATATATCATTGCTGGCAAAGAATGTTAGGAATTAAAAGAACAAAACATAATATGGATTATTACTGGCATAGCATGTTAGTATTCATGTTGCAAAGGTCTGGAAGGCTGCAAGAGGCTGAAGAAATACAGAGACAGATTTTGGCTGCTCGGCAAGCAGTGTTAGGAGATAAACATCCTGACACTTTGATTAGCATGAATAACCTTGGAAGCATCCTTAAAACTGCTGGAAAGCTTCAAGAAGCTGAAGAAATACAGAGACAGGCTTTGGCTGCTCAGCAAGCAGTGTTAGGAGACAAACATCCTGACACTTTGATTAGCATGAATAGCCTTGGAAGCACTCTTAAAAGGGCTGGAAAGCTTCAAGAAGCTAAAGAAATACAAAGACAGTTTCCAAATATTTGATAGACAAGCATTGTAATACATTTCAAAAACTATCTGTTATTTTGTAAGTTCTTGCTACATTGCAGAATGATGATAATTTCTTCTCATTCTTGCTAGATATATACTAAGACCTTGCCTAAAAATGCTTCAAAATGTGTTGTAAAATTGATTTCCAGCAAAAAGTTAAGCAATGATTCTTAGTGAAAAATGGATCTGGGGGAATCTGGATGTATAGGAGTATGTAGGCTTCTGTAGAGCTTCTGTAGAAATTTTACTAGGCAGGATCACATCAGAGAATGAAAAGGATTTCAAAAAGATTTACTGAAAGTATATGAAAATGCATGGAATAGTTTGACATCCTGCAAATGAATTATCTGTTCATCACCTGGCTTGTCTTGAATATTCTGAGATTCTTTTGTGTTCCTAACTTGGATTGTTTCAAATATTCTGATATATTGCTCTTGACTACACATCCAATCAATGTGCCAAGTGCTGCCTGGGTAGACTGACACTTAGCATGAGTTGAGGTTAGGGCTCACTATGAGGAGAACTGGGCAAAGTCCCAGCAGACAATGATAGTGAGGTTAGAGAACGAGTGAAGGTAAAAGGGTGCTTAGCAACAATACTAAGAACTGAATGCTCACTGCAGTTGCATGGTGTGTAAATATATCTAACACTGGCATAGGTCCACTGGTAAGACAAAGCACTGAGGAGTGCCTTAGCAATGAAGCAATGAGTAAGACAAAGACTGGAAATGAGCTCTGAAGCCTCAGGCATAAGAGATGAAAGTAAAGGATAACTTGCTATTGCCAGGTAAATATGACAGTTTTAAATTGTAAAGTAATAAGCAAGTTTGCCACTAGCAATCAAAGATCACCAAAGCAACAAACTACATAAATAAAAAATATACACCAATTTTTTTATGGTGAGGGTATCAGATAAGCTGTTAGCAATGCTAGCATCAACAATCTGGCTGCCTGTCACATCACTTGTCAAAATATAAAGTAAAACCACATAACTGTCACTGTCCATCACATCACATCACCACTATTATTTTGATGGCGGTGCACTTGATGCAGTTGCTAAGATACTATCAGGTTCTGCTGACCACAGGGGCTCAGATTACTGGGCAATTCCTTACATGGTGAACACAATGTCCATGTGCACAGCAAGTACTGTCAAAGACTATGGGGCATGTAAAACTGAGGGCAGAAATATGAGTGGCAGGCAAGCAGAGAACACTAGTTAGGCTGGGGTGAAGGGTGTGAGTGCCAGAGTGTGGGAGAGGGGTAGAAGACAAGTACCAGGGGTGAGAGTGAGTTCTGGGGCCAGAGATTGAGAGACCAGAGTGAGCAAAGGGGACTTAGCAAGTCCTGGAATCAGAGATAGGGCACAGGGATCTAGCCAAGCTGGAAAAGTAACAAGTCAAAGCAAGAGATGGGTGAAGAATGGAAAGAGACTAAGGCCAGGAATGAGAAGAAGATGAAGAACTTGGAGACTTGAGGCAGAGAGAGAGAGGAGCAAAGAATAGATTGAGCAGAGTGACAAGAGAGGTGAGACAATACAAGATGAGTATGAGGCAATATGAAACAAAATAAACAAAGTCAAAACTAGAGGAAACCAGGGCATGAAACATAGGAGAAATGAGACAGAAATACAAAACAGGTACCATAATGCAATATCAAGACTATCATACCAGATACTATGCTATAACCTATATATGAGAGTGAGTATATAGGCCCTGAGGCACAGGTCTTGGCTCTGGTGATGAGTTGTGGTGCTGGGGCTTGCAATGAAGCTTGGGGATTGTGCAAGGCAGTAGCAGGTGTCAATGTAGGTTGTGCAGCACAAAGGAAGCTCCCAAAGGAAAGGCCTTGCTTTAGGAGCACAGAAGGCATAGGATGTTAAGGAAGCAAGGAGGCAAGCAGAGAAGGGCATGGAGCATGGGGATTGGACTGATAGTAAGTCTTGTTTTACCCAACATGTATATTGTATGCTAATTACTTGTAGTCTTCTGTTAAATTACAAGTATACATACTAAATATTATAGTGTTTATTCACCACTGAGGTTCTTCTGTTAACTTACAGTCTAAGTCATCTGAAACCCCTCATGACCTGGTCCTGCTTTAAGAGGTTATAGGCCCTGACACTATCTATGCTATTTTGTTAACAAAGTTGACAGTCCTGGAGCTTGTGGCTGAGGGATCAACCTGGCCTACATATCAGGAACACATTACTAATGCTGTAACATCAAGGAAGCTTTGGAGACACCTTACAGGTACCATACATAAACCAGTCATGCTTATCAAGTGCAAAGGATCTTTCTATTGGAATGACAAATTGTTGGCTCTATTGATTGATGATCAGATCAACAAGATTGAGAATGCAATGGAAGAATGGTTACAAAAAGAGGCACAGATCCACATGATCATTTACAGCACAGTGAATTAGTCTACCTTTCATTTAGTCAAAGGTGAACCCACTGCTGCTGCCATTTGAAAGAAACTCATGTCAATCCTGTAAGGGGAGTGCTTAACATCTGTGAAACTTCTTCCACAGAGCTAGCAAGTGCCAGTGACAAGTGGGAGTCAAGTGGGTGTAGAGGCAGGCAAGAGTCAGACAAGAGACTGGCAGGGCTTAATTAAGAAGAACACTGCTATTGTTCAGCCTGGGGATGTTCTATTCACAGGCTGCCTTTATATACTACATTGGTGGTTGTGCTGTTACTCATACTGTTTAACTAATCAAGCCCTGGTATGTGATGGAGTATGACTAACAATAATCAATGCTGAGTAAGGTCCATGCATATGACTCATCAAGGCTGACTACTAGAAGACAGAAGGGGATAGGGTGGGCTGAGCAGTCATTCAGATGTGCTAAGAGTGGGCATGTCCTTGGACTAAGCTCAGAGTAGAGTTGGACACAGTCCAAAAACCAGTCCCCTGAAAAATCCATGGTAGCAAAGCTATGTATGAAACCAACCTCCTTGTTCAACTGCAAAACACCCACTTCATTGAAAATAGCAAAATGTGTACACATTTTGCTAGCATGGTTGTCATTAAAGAGCACCTTGCCAAAATTGGTTGTCCCCTGTGCAATGCATCATTTGCCAGCTACATCCATACATTGCTATCCCTTGCTTCTACATATAAAGCTCTGTTCACTATTCTTGCTATGTCAGCATGTACCTCTGGGAAATCTGATTCAAGCTAAAATCTCATTTGGCACCTTGATGAGGAAGCATATAGCACTGTCATCAAGACAAACATCAATCACAAGCACAAAGCAATGATTGCAGCACATGTGAAGGCTCATAGTAATTCTAAAAATTTAAAGGGGAAAGGAAAGTCTAAACTAAAAGACAAAGATAAGCACCACTGCAACAATTGAAATAAAGATGGTCACACCAAGAAAATGCTTTGTGGCATGATGAATAAGGCACCCAAATGGTGGCTAAAAAGCACAAAGGGAAGGGCAAAGATAAGGCAGATAAAGGCAAATCAGCAAATGCTGCCAAAACAGAAGAGAAGGACAAAAACTATTCCTCAACTCTCTTGTTATTGATACTCCTGATGACAGAATAAACAAGAATGTTGCACTTGCTGTTATGTCTGAACATAGCCACAAAGCCCATGCTGCATCTCCATCTGCTGGTGTCATCATTGACTGTGGTGCCAGCAGCTATTTTTTGCCATCTTGTGAAAAATTTATAAATTATCAGGAGATTCACTCTAAACCAGTCTGTGCAGCTGACAGACATACATTTAGTGCTCTTGGCAGAGGAGATCTGCAAATCTGCCTACCCATGAAGACAAGTGAAAGATTAGTACCTTTAATTCTAAAAAGGGTTTATTATGTGCCTACAATTGCCTTCATGCTAGTGTCTGTATTGTGTCTTGATTGCACCAGCTGCTTTGATGCTGCTGCTGCTGAATTTGCTTATGATTTGCATGCTGTATCTGACTCTGATAGTTCTGGCTCTGACAATGATAAGCCCATCCAGTCTATGTCTGCTGAAGATTTTGCACTTATTCTCATCCATGCAACTATGGAATGTGGATATCAGCAGCAGTTAGGCATGAACAAGAAAGAATGGCAAAAACTCATCTCAGTGCCTGATGAAAAATGGATTGTCTTAGTTGAGTGGGGAGGATTTGAATTCAGTGGAGGGGGGTGGTTATTCTTTCACTTCCATTTCTATGGCTCTGCACTTGATCCCCAAGTGGAGGTGCTGGAGGTTGGGTTGTGGTGAGAATGAGAATGAGAATTCATTCCCAGCTACATTACATAAACGAGCATGCTCAATCAATCAGGGTTATAGCCATTTTATTGAACAAGGAAATGATGTGTGTGAGGAAGCCTGTTATGGTAGCAGTCAAATTGAGAGTAGCAATAGAGGGGAGGCCAAGGCCATACAAGGTTGTAGAAAGGGTAAGGATGGTGGATTTGACTTGGAAGGGAAACCTGAAATAGAAGTGAAATTTTGCTGCAATGATGTGATTCAATGTTCCTGCTTGTGAGGGAGAAATGGGTTGCATAGTGAGACAAGGCTGTATTTTTGAGAACAAACATTGTGATGCAATTCTAACTAAAACCATTAGAGGAAAAGGCTCATTAGAATATGAGAAATGGAAAGAAGATATAATATCCTTGATGTGTATGAACTGCAAATCTGGGCAATTCACTGGAACCCAGAGGAAAATGATATAATCATGTATAATTTTGACTGAGGTTCAATATGTCACTTGATTGGCTGGATTGGTTTTTGAAACAGATGGAATCCTAGCTGATTGCTGATTAGGTGGGTTAAAATCTGTGTTGAATATGTAGAGTCAAGATTTTTCCCAAGCCATTTCCCAACCATAAGATGTTTGAAAAAAGTCAGCTAATCTTGCATTATGACAAAGAGTCAATCATGTCCTGGCAAAGAGAAGCAAGTCATCCATTGCTTCCAACATTGACAACCTAATTATAAGTTAATCATCAGAGACATGAAGGCAACTAATATGCTGTTGATGAGTTTTAGCTGTAAATTCAGAATTATTAGCCTGACCAAGTGATGAGCTGTTAATCCAGTGATTTAAAAGGCTTGTCATCAGTGTACATTTTAGAGGGGAAAGAGATCCTCCTTGTTTTGTTACACCATCTACATTAAAGGGGTGAGTAAACCCATCAGCAGTCTTTCTCCTGTATGGAACATTCAATTGAGCTGAATGGCCAAGGCAATTATTGTTTCAGGGAGCTGATATGCTCAGATTGCATCATAGAATCCTTGAGGTTCAAGCATGTCAAATCCTTTTCTCTGGTTGTGCTGAAAGACAAATAAAGATTCTTTCTTGCTTGCAGCCCAAGCTTGAACTTGTGCAATGAGAGAAATGAAGTGTAACTTACAGATTACCATGACCATCTTTAACACATAGTGATGTGTTGTATTACTATATGTAGTAATCATGTGCACTGGTGATGTGCGCCCTTAGACTTACATAAGATAGCATCTTGTATTCACAATGTATCTAGTTTAATCTGATAATTCAGTTTGATTCAGCTACTGTGTGATCCATGCAAGATTGTTCTATCTGTAGCCAACAGCTACATTTTTCTGAATCTTTTGCTATCAGCTTTAGACTCTGGACTCTTGTTATCAAATTAGGCAACACCTATCAAACTTCTTGACTTCTTTTCTTGGGTCATGTCAACACAATGTTACCATGGCAGACTGAGGGGATCAACCACCAGGGTTATTGGAGCCAGGTGCTGGCTCCCAACCAATGGAGATGCAGCCTGTGTTGGAATACCAACCCCTGCCCAAACAGGATGACAAGGTGACTTGCAAGATGAGTGAGAGCTTTGGAATACTAGGTGGACTATCCATATCATGTGTCACAACCCGCTACCAACCTCCAGGACCACCGACCTCTGGGACCACTGACCTCCGAGACTAGCTCTGGCCCTGAGACACTAACCTCTCCAAACCCACCCCCCACGACCATCCTGGCCCTAGACTGCTACCTGACCAGCCACCTCAGCAGCCCTGACCATCACTGCTGTCACCGCCACCAGCTACCGCCACCCTGGCACCCCTCTGGCCATCAGCGCCCATCACTGCCACCAGCTACTACCACCAGCCACCACCACCTCAGCATTCCCTGGCCATCACTGCCCATGACTGCCACATCAGCACCAGCACCAGCTATCCCCAGTGCTTCCCCCAGCCCATGCTGAGACCCCCAACATGCATCATGACCATGCATCACCGGCGATCCAAACCCTATGCGCCCAACTCCCAGCCCCACCATTACATATTTCTGCACCCCAATGCAAGACCTCCTGTGCTGCGCAACATGTCTCAACCCCCCGCATGACCCCCGAGTTTTACCCCCAGCTCCAGTGCTGCCTCCCATCGCCAAGACCCAGCTCTGAGCCCTGGTACTCACTTACTG
Organism: Termitomyces sp. T69sscA; assembly: GCA_017657225.1. NCBI lineage: Eukaryota > Fungi > Basidiomycota > Agaricomycetes > Agaricales > Lyophyllaceae > Termitomyces > Termitomyces sp. T69sscA. The sequence goes on from JAGGAQ010006315.1 coordinate 13,915, forward strand.
TACAATATATAAGTCATGGAGTAGTAAGTAGTACCCTAGTCTTGATATTGCCATACCTCTCATATTGTTTCTTTGTGTTTCGTCTCTGTCTCATAGTCTCACATGTTCCAGTTTCTGTTTTTTGACTCTATTTCACTTATTCTTGTACTCGTCCTGTATTGCCTCCTACTCATTGTCTCTACTCATCTCCTACTCTAATCTCATTTCTGTTTGCTCCCTCTCTCTTGCCTTGGTCTCTAAGTTTCCCTTGCCTCTTCTGTCTCTCGCCTCAAGTCTCAACTCATTCCATTCTGCCTCCCCTTATCTTATCTTGACTCTTTCCCCTTTCAGCTTGCTTGATCTCTGCTCCTCTTGCCTCAATCCCCAGAACTTGCGAAGTCCCCGCATTTACCCCAAACTCTTTATCATTAATCCTCAGGACTCGCTTGCACACTGGCGCTCACTCATTCTATCTTCTTGCTTCCCCAGGACTTGCACCTAGCCCTGGCACTTGTCTTCCCACCCTCACTGGCACTCATCCTCCCTTCCCAGCGCTACTGGCAATCTCCCACTCGCCTCACCTGCACCCCCAGTCTCTTATGCCTTGCACTCTTGACAGTACATTGCGTCTGTGGACCCTGTGAACATCATATAAGGTATTTGCTCAGTGGACTGAGCCCCCATGGTCAGTGGAACCTGACATAATATTCAGACTCCCTACCTTATTCTACTGTTCACTATGGCCACTTACACGCACACCTACCAGCCCACCGGCTATCAGACTGATGCTTATGAAAGACCCATGCCCAAGAACTACTTACTATGCCATGAGTACTCCCTGGCCCCTGTATCTGGCGCCCCCGATCAAACACTACTCCATGCTTGTTCCTAGATACTGGGCCCTAGATCAGAGCCAGATACCCTATGGCCCCTCCATCAGCCAAGGTATTCCTCTGGATTGGCAGCATAACTCCTTACAGGCAACAGCAGAAACCCATCAGCAGATGCTACCTGAAGGTATGCCGGAGACATCGCCCGGTGCCTGGGCCTCCTTGCCCCCGGTGCATGCTAGTGCTGCCTTCTTTGCCCTGGGCCAATATTACGCCCAAGCTGCCCTTGCTCTGCCCCCGCCTTCCCAAAACTACTCTGAAACCTACTACCTTCCCTGGCCTCGACCTCCTGCAGCACCACCCATTCACACACCCCCCTCTTTTCTGGGCCACCAACGGGTTGAAGCCTACATCCAATAGCGCAATGAGGTTCTCCGCTCACTTTGCATATCTCCAGCAGAGTTTGCGAAGCGTGCACATGCTCTCCTCATCAGCTTAGGACACCATGATCTCTTTGGGACCCTGGAGCAATGGGCTGATCGCCTCCTCAAGTTCCATGAACTCTACCAATGTGGGACCATCCCCGAGAGTGCCTGGAATATGCTAAGGGTGGATCCCAACCTCCAGGACAAGCTGCATGCCCTGGTGGACAAGATCCACACCAGCCCCAACCCCTGATGCTTTGAGGACTCCATAGACCCCATGTGCTCATTCCACATACAGCATGAGGAACCGATTGAGCCCTAGGACCCCGTCCCCACCCTGGTACCCTGCCAGCAGGAGGAGCTCAATGCAGCATCCAACATTCTAAAAGCCCTCAACCCCACTAGGGGACTTTTTGACCAACCCACTGCCTGCACCATTGGTCTCTTGGCATGCCCCCATGCAAACTCGCTCCCCAGCGCCTTCTGCACATGGGGGCAACCCGCTGACACCAACCCCCATGCCAACACTCCTCCCCCTCCGCCCGCTGACAATGATAACACCTCCACCCATACTCTCTCTTACATCAATGAACTAGAGGCTCCCAGTGGTGGATCGGCCCCTCCTGGTGGAGTCCCCACCCCAGAATTCCAACATGATTGCCCTCTACATTTTGATTTGCACCAGCCCCATGGCAATGCCCTCCCTCTCCGCAACAACCCACCATCCTTTCGTCAACCTGCGGCCCCTGGTGCATCTCAACCAACTCCCCCTCAAGGACCACCACAACCCTCCACCCCCAGGACCTCCGCCTGGCCACCCCTACAATGCCAACATGGGACCACTGGCTCCTGGAGGACCGCCACCTCCGCGATGGGCTCAGGGACCACCCCTGGAGAACAATGGCAGGCTACCTCCAGGTGGCAGCCCCCCCAATGGCAGACCCCCCAGTGGTTGGGGCCCCATGATGGACGCCTTCCCCCAACAGCGCAGCAAGGGCAACCACTATTACTATTACTACAACGCAGCACCCCCACCTCACAATCCCAACCCCTAGGATGACATCTGCAATGCGCTGATGTGTAAAGGCAAGCTCGACATTCAAAAGTCTGAACCTTTCCATGGCTGTGACTCCCACAGATGGAGAACCTTCCTCACTCAGTGTCTCACTATGTTTCAAGCTAAGCCCCTCACTTTTCAGCTTGAGAGCTCACGTGTTGCCTTTGCCGCCTTGTACCTACAGGACATCACCTTTGATCATTACACGGCGCTGCTCCGGTTCGATCACAACAGCCTGGTACTGTCCAATTGGCAGGCGTTTGCACAAGAGTTCTTGAGTAAGTTTGGAGTATTTGACACTGTAGTGGAGGCCGGGGAGAACCTCTTTAATCTCTAGATGCGTAATGATGAGCAGTTCACCACCCTCATTGTCCACTTTGAGAAAGAGGCCTACAAGACCAGTTGGAACTACAATGCCCTCTGGTTCACCCTCTGTCGTGCCCTGCCCCAACACATCAAGGACGTCCTCTGCCTTGTTCCAAAGCAACCCAGCTATGATGGGTACAAGGCTCTTGTCACCCAGATTGACCAGTGGTATTGGGAGGATTGCAGTGAGTACTCGGCACCCCAGGTGCTTTGGAACTCCTCCAGGAACTCCAACTGGCAGACTGGGGCCGCTGCAGGCAACTGGATCACTGGCACTGCACCCCCTCCCCACCCCGCTGCTCGACCACCCCAGGCATGTGGGCTGACCAATGTCAATCGGCTCCTGGGACCCCGCCCGAAAACACAACTCAACACTGCTGACACCCAGGAAACCCCAGACCTCACCCAAGCCAACAATGATTCGCCCTAAGACCCCCACAATGCCATGGACTATGCCAACAACAAGGAAGCTCTGTGCATGAAATAGGTTTAGGAACTGGCCATGGATTGACATACTGGAGGAGACGCAGGAGAAGCAATGACATGAGGGGGCATGCATCTTGTGCAGTGAGCAAGGTCACTTCATCAATGAGTGCTCTAAACACCAGGTTGTGGGACGAGCCGTATGGACCATCAAAGGTGAAGACTGTGACTTCCAGTTTATGGAAAACGACCCAGCAATTTAGAACTCGAAGATGCACTAAATTGTGGATCAGACCTCAATGTCTTCTCTGCCTTGGCTACACACCTCCGTGCAACAGCTCTATCCCTGGACACCCTCTTGGCTCACCTCCCCTCCCAGTCCTCCCAAACTCTTCTCCTTTGTACCACCCTCCCATCCTCTTCTGCCCCAGTCAACACCCTGGTCAACAGTGGCGCCACCAACAATTTCATCGATAAATCTCTGGCATCACTTGCAGCCATGCCCCAGAAATTACCCCTCCCCATCCACCTTACCCTCTTCGACGGTAGCTCCACATCTGCTGGCAACATCACCCACTACGTACAGACCACCCCCTCACCTTTGCCAATGGTCAACAACAGGACCTCCAACTGCTTGTGACCTGTCTGCACAGCTCCGCCCCCCTCATCCTGGGCCTCCCATAGCTCCACTCCACCAACTCCCACGTCGATTGGCAGAACCTCACACTCGATTTTGACTGCCAATCTCTGGAGCACCTGGAGCCCATCCTCTTTGATGTCACCGCCCTGGTTGCCACTGACCCCCCCCCAACACTCCCCTGCAACTCTGCTCAAAGTCTGCCCAGTTGTTCATTCTCAATGCCCGACTCAGCAAATCCCCCCAAGTCCTCACCGCCCTCATCAATAGTGGGGCCACCGGGATGTTTGTCAGTGACCAGCTCAACCTCACTCATGACTCTCTTGACTGACCCATGGAACTACAACTCTTCAATGGTAAGCCCACTGCCGCCGGGCCTATCACTAACACACACTCTAGTTCCATCGTCCTTGACATTGGTCTATGGTTCTCAGTCAGCCTCCTGGTCACACAGCTCCCAGAGGTCACCCCCATCGTACTAGGGCTACTCTGGTTATGTGATATCAGCCCTGACATTGATTGGAAAAACCTCACCATGAAGTTCCCTGGGCCCAGCGCCTGTCTCACCACTGTCAACTTCTGCCTCCGAACCACTAATGACCCCAGCGAAGCCGGAGCTACCGGCACTCCAACGGCACCCCTGGATGACTCTGGTGACCCCCCTCCACCTCGACCTACCCTGGGCACACCCCTGGCTTTCCCCCCCCCAACATCCCCTGCAATAAGTATGAAGGCCCCAACTACCCCACCCACTGCCTTTGGACAACCCCAGATACCAATGGCATGGATCAGCCTTGACACCCTCAACATCAAAATCATTGGCCCAGCCCCCTTCACCTGCATCATCCAGAATGGTACCCCTGCCTTTCAGCTTCACATCTCCCTGGCACTCCTGGAAGAACACCTAGGTGCAGATGCCACTACCCCAGAATCAAAAACAGAGGAACAAATATTACATGAAGTAGTTCCACTTAAGTATCATGGGTTTGCTGATATGTTCTTCAAAGGAAGCGCCAAGGAGCTCCCCCCACATCAGTCATATGACCACAAAATCGACCTTGAAGATGGCACCGCACCCCCCTTCGGCAAGATCTACAACATGTCAGAAGTCAAACTCTGCACGTTGAAAGATTACCTTGATGACATGCTTGGCAAAGGGTTCATCTGACCCTCAATCTCCGCTGCTGGGGCTCTGGTCCTCTTTGCCAAGAAGAAAGATGGCTCCCTACGCCTTTGTGTTGACTACTGGGGCCTCAACAAAGTCACCAAAAAGAACTGGTACCCACTTCCCCTCATCGGTGACCTTGTTGACCACCTCCACAGCGCCAAAGTCTACACCAAAATCCACCTCCGCTCTGGCTACAACAACAACTGCATAGCCCTGGGACATGAATGGAAAATCACCTTCCACACCCGCTATGAAATATGCATCCCCCCAGGGCCTCTTGCTGGGTCCCGCCTTGGGTGACAGGAATGCCCGCTGCTTGCCCTGGGCCACTGCTGATGGCCTCTGCCTCTGCGGCAGGCCCACCCTAATAATCAGGGCTGGGGGCAGCTCCTCCTCCTCACTCTTGCTGGTCCCCTCCCTGGACTCACCCGACCCTCCTCACTCTCCTCTGGATGCGAACCCTCCCCACCACTCATCCCTGCATCCACCAGCCACGACCTAGCTCCCTCACCCATCTGCTCCAAGACCCACTCCAAAGACCACCCCTGCTCTGCAGCCACACAGGTCGCCCACCACAGCCACAAAACTAAGCACCTCTTATGTTTTGAGCAACATGAGAGGCACACCAATGAGTCTCAGCGACCTCCAGCCACCAGTGCCTCAAACTCGCAGACATTCCCATGATGGGCACAAAACACACACTACCAAGGCAAAGTCAAGACGACTTGAAGGCGAAAGAATTCAACTCACCAGGCCATGGGTCTGGCACCATGCCTGTGTTGGGGGCCCCTGGGGCCGGTTCACTGCTGCAGCAAAATGGTCAGGCATTATGTCTGCTTGGGCAACCCAGTGGACCGCCGGCACAGGATGGAAGACCCCTGGGGCCAATGGAGTCCTCAGCAGGCACACCAGCGACATGGAGGCAGACTGAATCAGCCGATGCTGCATGACAACCATTGGAAGCATGCAGGATGGTCCCACTGCCGATGACAACACACCTGGGAAATACAAACTATGGGTAAGCAGAAGTCTCAGAGTAACAAGGAAGACTCATGGCAAGCCACCTGCCAATGGTCTTGGCGCTGCTTGAACAATGCCCGGCATTCACTGTAGGCAGCCCATGCATCTGCATTACTCTTTTTGGAAGGGGGAGGAGTGGGAGATGGTGAGGATGAGGAGGACATGAGGAAAGGATGGTGTAAGGGCAACCTCCGGGAGTTGCGGCTCAATCACACAACTAGCAGAGGGAAAATCAAAGTTATATTAGACAGGGTAATCAATGATACAATGGTAACTAACCACCTAGCAGAGGGAAATCCAAAGAGAACAAGTCTAAGGATTCCCCGCTGCTTGGTGCAGCGCATCAGCGGGTGGCA
>JAGGAQ010006316.1:0-20129 GCA_017657225.1 Termitomyces sp. T69sscA
TCTTGGAGTTGTGTTTGGGGTCATTGTCCTGTTGAAAGTAGTGGGCACCCTCCTCCATCTCCAATTTTTCAAAGCTCTCCTTTGCTCCATCCTCAAAAATTTCACAGTACTGCTCTGCATTCATGATCCCCACCACTTCTACCAGCTTTCCTACTCCATTCCAACCCATACAGCCCCATACCATAAGATTATTCCCTCCTCCATGTTTCACAGTAGGTGTAGTAGTTTGGTTTGAAATGCCTTCTCCTTTTAGCTTCCACACATACTGCTTTCCATCTGACCCAATCCTGTTAATCTTTGTCTCATCTGTCCACAACACTCTTTTCCAGTCCTCCACAGTCCAGTTCTGATGCTCTTGAGCCCATTTAAGTCGTAGTTGCCTATGTCTAGCTTTGAGCATAGGAACTTTCTGTTAAAGGTACCAGGCTACACGGACACCTTAGATACTAATACGTACAAACACACTCGTGCATACTTGTAACAGTTTCTTAGTTACTTTTTCTTTACCCTCAATACGCTTATTGTTGTGTCCCCGCACTGGCCGAGTCAAGCCAGCATCGGCCCCTTGTGGCCACCTTTTCCGTTCTCGTCAACTGCGCCCCTTTGATGGCGGCTGCACTTACGACCTTATTCTCTCGGTTACTGCGTTATTTGCTCACCATACTTGACCTTGGCGACGACCCAAGCAACATTTAGATCCGTTGCGGACATCATCATCATGCTCGAAATTTCCAGGGTCCTTGACACAGCCAACGAGATTTTAATCCTCAAATCAAGTTAGTCGCCATGCTAAATCAAACTTTGTGCAGAACCAAACGTATGATCTCGCGTTTAATGATTGTCATAGTCAGTAGCGGATCATTTACAGCTGTTCTTGCTGTCATTATTCTCATATTGGTGCGCTTCCTTATTGAATCTTTCTGATTGAGACTGCTTGCCTCATTTTTGGTTTTACAGACCGTGGTATATCCACACTCGCAACAATTCTTTATGTTTGATGAACCAATTGGTTCGATCTACTTCAGCACTCTATTAGCCAACTTGAATTCTCGCAACTTCGTGAGAGGACCCGAAAATGCCAACATGATTTCTAGCAAGGATACGATTGTCCGAGTCCAACTTCGGACCGATAACAGTCAACCACAATGCCCCAAACCAGTTGGTGACATAGAGAATCAAAATCTGACTGCTATTTTATCGTAATCACTTTTGTTGTATGTAGTAGACATCAGAAGAAAGCCATACAATAGTATGAAACGGATATCAAGCAACCATAAGTAAAAACGTATGTAAGTTGGCTCATGCGTCTTCAAGTTCGGCCGAGTTGAGACTCCGCCGGACAATCCCGTCCTCTCTCTCGCCATGTGGTGAGTCCAGCGTCTCCTTGGGACGCAGCGTTGAAACTCGCCTTTGTGCACGCGCACGACTGCTCCGAACGTAGGTTAGGGTTTCTCCCGTGACCGCCAGCTCACGGTCCCACGCCGCAGCGCACACCGACGCCGTCTGGGGCGTACCCTGAACGTCGGCCGTCACGACCCCTCCATCTCTGCCGACGGAGTCGTCAAGCAGTGGTCCGCGATCTCGGGCCAAGACCCCCAATTCCTCGCTTCCACCCCCGGACACGCTTGGAAGTGTCTCGTTGTCCGTCGCGCCCTACGCGCGACGCGTGATAGACAATGGGAGCTACATCCGTCGACTGACGATGCTGAGCCTTGTCTGTTTATTATCAGCGCCTCAGACAACAAACGCCTCGTCTTGCACGACGTCCGCTCCGCCCCAGGCGGCACATTCGCCTCTTCTACCGGCCGCGCGTCCTGAGTCTTCAGCGCTAACATATCTCCTTCGGTCTCTCTGGGTGCGTCCCTCCTTTCTTCGTCTCTCTTTTTTTTTCCCCATAAACAACCCCCGACCCCGCTAACTCCCCGCCCTGCAAACAGTTCCCAGACGAAACAATAAAAGTATGGGACATCATAGCGCGCGCAGCTGATTTGACGGTGCAGGAGGTGCGGGCCGTGTCGTGGCGCCGAAGGATCGCCGGTTGTTCTGGTGGCGGTGCGTTTGTTGATCGTCAAATGAACCGCTACAATTGTAAAGCGGTGGGAGACCAAAGAATGAGTGTTGTGGTTGTTGGAGGATATAAACGTCGCGCATCGTCTACAACTCATTTTAACATGGGAGTGGGTCCTCATTGGAACCAACCTTCACCCTTCGTAATCGTTCGGTAATTGTCCAAGTGAAGCTAATTGTATACATATAACCAACTTGAGAAACAGGTTAAACGAGCCGAGTAACTATCTCTGACGGCGTCCATTGCATCCCTCAAAATTTGTTGATGCTCTCTCCAATCGCTCGGGAATCCTATATGTACTCCTTGTTGTTACCGCGACGAACCTGCTCGATCCTGTAGTTCGAATCGACACGATCCATTAACATAAGTGATGTCAAGACCATCGCAGGAAACAAACGAATCTGGAAATGTTCCCCAAGGTTCCGTCGCCGGAAATCTTCTTTAATCCGTTACGACTCTACGGTCTGACGCCACGGAGGGTTGGAGCGTCATGGCCCCTGAATGCACCCCCAATCTACGCCGGTTCTCACAGATCTTATCAGAAAACTCGCGCTGTATGTCATAGTACGTACGCGTCCCTGACGCGGCCTTTTTGTTTATCGGATTTGGTCATGTGTGGCACTCCCATCTCGTTATCATTTCCGGTTTTGGGTGTTTCGTTCGTTTTTGGTTCCGGGCCGTTTACTTCCGTGTTTGCTTCCGTTTCTAGGTTTTTATGGCGTGGTAGTACAATTTCAACACATGGCAAGTAAAAGTTACAGCAGAGGAAGGAAAGGAAAGAAAGAAAAAGCTCCGCAATATCAACTGTCGATGGGGGTTCTTCAGGTATTCACAATTTTCAGAACCGCATCCTCTCCATCAAGTTATCGAGTTCCTCGTCGCTTCGTGTTCTTCCGACCGCATCAAGTGGCATTACGGCGCCCATGAGCCATCCTAGCGAAGGAATTACCCTTTCCCCCTGGCTCTGAAGTACTGGCATCATGGATAAAAAGCAACGGCGATCAGACGTCATAGAGAATACGAGCCCACGACACATAACCTCACCTTTTAGATGTTCGTATCTCTCTATTATCTGATTGATCTGGGGCTCCGTAAAAGGGAACACCGCGCCCTCTGTCAATGCAATTTTGGCTGTAGAGGTATGCCGCGTGAGCGCTGTAGTTTCCACATACTAAGCAGGAGGGCGGAGCTCCCGTCCCGTGGGTGCGTACCGTTGCGTAGTGCTTGCGTGAAGGCGGCTTCGGTGTTTGGCGGGAGTTCCGGGTGGTGTGATGGATATTCAGCGACGTGTGACCAGAAGTATTCGGGCGAGGTTTTAACTTGTAGCCCTGCCAGGACCGAGACGGGGCAGTCAGACGAGGATGGGAACATTAATTGGTGTAGAGATAGAGAGACTGACCTTGTTCTTCCGTCCATTCGTATTCGAGCCCAAGAGCCCGGGAAAACATGCCGATCACCGCGACTTCCTCAGTGACGTCGTACAGCACTAATTCCCAGTCGGGGGGCAGCCGTGCCACACTGCTGTTCAGGCATTGTAGATGGTCCTCGCGAGCTTCGAGGACATGTTGTAGCTTTTCGGGATCGCGAATGTCGTCGGGAGTGATCAGTCGCAGTCCTCGGTGGTAGTAGTAGATGTCGCCGTTAGGGTGTTTGTGTTGCTCCCACTCTGGCGGTATTGGGAGTTGGCTAATTTTTTTTTTATTTCCTATCAGTGGAACCGCTGCGATCTTCCAAAAATTTTGTGCACTACCTCGTTCCGTTACTTGTCGGAAACCTCTGATATCTTGTGGTTGGAATGAAACTCATGCGCAACTCGTCGGTGAGGGCGGCTGGGGCATGTGTGGACGGCGACATCGCGGGGTACAGTGGTATGGCAGATCACATCCCAAGAATTCGCGCAGGGCGCACGAGGACAAGTTATCAAGGTTCGGCTAACCCTAGTCCTAAATGAACGGGAGAAAGTCGACAGCCTTCTGAGGGTGCATGAGACTCATCAAACAAGACGCTTGACCGTGACAATTGGCAGATGCTGTTCGCAAGTTCACACACATCGGCAAAACGCTGAGGCGCCGCGGAGGATTGCGGTATATAATGCTGGGACAAGTCTTGTATGTATATTTTCAGTATAATTATATGTAATTAAGAAACTCCTAAGGGCTCGGTTGAAAGAGTCTCCGGATCTGTCCAGCTCGAGCGCGCTCCAGCTCGGATCTGAACGCCCCCACATTCGCTGTGACGTTGATCAAGGGAGACAATATATGTAGGGTGGTTCCCTGAATCTACGATGACATAGCTATGTCTCCGCCCTCGACTGAAAAGAATACAGTTGTTATATATGCGATAAAAAAAAAAAGAGAGAGAGAGAGAAAACTGACCAACTGACCATGCGCTAATAGCCGATCTGAGTCTCCGTGTTTTGTCCACGATGACCTGCATCTTGTGACATCCAAGACAAGTTTCCTTTGATATATGGAGATTTGTCGGAACCAGAAACACGAGTAATCCAGAGAGGATTTGAAGACGACTTCTCGGTGAGCAGTGGCAGATTCGCCAAGTCCTGTCACTGATTAATTCCTCTTTCAAATTATTCGACAATAGCTGAGGTTGTTCTATCTGGGAAAAAAAATAATGAATGGTGACGCGCCGCATTCATGGAAGCTCAAGTAGTCATGTTAGTTCCAAAAAGCTTCAATAGCGTCTCGTGATTGGCCGATTCGGACTCCGGAACATGCCATGCAAGAGTGGGACCCGGGCTACATGTATTTTTGGGTCAAATCTTTGCCTTGATTATTTCTAGCAAAAGCACAAGGTCCCTGAAGACCTTGAAAGTTCGATGACATAAGCTCTGCAGCCCTGACCTCCAGAAATCCTGTTTCGACGCGCCGGCGCATATATTGCAGTTCATGGAGCTAGGGGTTATCATCTCGTCAACTTTCTTTCCGGCAATATTTTTTCGTCGTCGTCTTAGCAAGCCTTGGACTATTGTCTATCAAAAACTCACAATTGGCGCTGGGAAACCCACAAAGGATCAGCGGGGCATCATACCGTTCCCACAAAGTAAGTCATGGGATGTGTCGTGGGGACGAAGTGACCTGTGAACTGATGGTTTAAAAGTATAACCACGGCCTGCGGGTTCTTCTATAGCCGTTTTGTTCCCCCATAAGAAAGAAATAGCCTGACTTATCTATCCACGGATTATTCGTTACCATAAAATCCAAGGTTTAAACGAGCACTGATATGGCGAACACTACGAAGCAGCCGTGGTACGCGCAGCGTACACTTGCTGAAGGTGAGCTGTCTCTTCGGGTAGCAGCAACAAGACGGGACTGAACCTTGACACAGCCGACGCAATCATAACTGGCCCCGGTAGTTTGCTCGAAGTCGAAACTCGTTACATCGACGGACGTCTACAACGCGTGTATAAACGCCTCTGGCCGTCATTGCGCACGTTCTGGCTCTTAATAGCAGCGGAACACGCAGACTTGACCTACGTGGTCCTGGAGAATCAGCGTATATCGTATAAGCAGGCATTCGAACAATCCCTGAAAGCAGCAGGGGTTTTGAGAACTGTGTATGGTGTGAAGAAAGGTAAGGTTGCCTTTCTCTTCTAAGTCTGTTTTCTGGGTTGAGCCCAATCATGGCACGCATAGGTGATCGAGTTGGGATATGTTCGAGAAATTACCCAGATTATTTGGTAGCATTTTGGGCGTGTCGTAAGTTCTCAGTAGACTGACCTTCTTCATATGGCTGAACGATCGACACTCAAGACCTCATCGGTGCCGTCTCCGTACTTGTCAATGCGTAAGTGGAGTCCGACAGGACTGTAGAAACCATACTTACGACCTTCTTGTTCGGGCTATATCAAGTTGGCTACCTCAAAAACAACTTCTGTTCTGTCTGGTTCATACGGAATGCAAAGCCATCATTTTGGATCCTGAACGCGCAGACCGTTTGGAGGGATGTGTCGAGGAACTCAAGAATGACGCCAAGAGCAATGGCATACTCGTGTTCAACTCCCACGAGGGAAAGGGTAAGTGGAAAGGGATGAAGAGCTGGGACACAGTACTCGCTGCGTATAAGGGAGACACGAAGGGAATTGAGACGGGCAAAGGAGAGGAAGAGATTCTGCCAGAGGATAATGCGACTATTCTCTTCACCTCTGGTAAGCTATATGGTATTGGTTGTTATCGAGCCTGTTGTTGACCGGAATAGGGACGACTGGCATGCCAAAAGGCGTATTGAGCACACAGAGACAATACTTGACAAATCTCTTCAACGTATGCCGCGCAAACGCCTCATCATATCGATACTTGTGACTGAATCAATCGGCTCGCAGTGCTTTGTTGGTACCTTGAGATCTGCATTGCGGAAGGGAGACAACATACTGCCAGTCAAACCCACAGGGCCCCAGAAGGGATCTTTACTGTCCGTACCTTTTTTCCATGCTACAGGCTCGACAAGCCGAATGGTACGTCCATTTTGGATAGCATGTGTGCGTACGCCATATTCATGATTACTTGTCGGGTCCTTCTGCAGATGCTGGCTACGTTTTCAGGGTCAAAGATCATCCTTATTCGTAGGTGGATACCAGAGGAGGGCGCCAGGTAATACCTATTCACTCTATATGCAGGGTAACCAGCATTTTGACTACATTTATCAGATTGATAAAGGAAGAAAATTGCACCACAGCGGGCGGGTACGTCACAAAGAGACGATGCTGGGAGTCAGATGCTCACCCGTGGTGATATACAGTGTTCCTTCCATGGTAATGGACCTTATGGAGACATCTCTAGTTGGTTCTGGATTTCCAATCGAATCATTGGCTTTTGGAGGTTCTCCTGCCCCTGAAATTCTGGCGGCGAAGGCTACAAGATTGTTTCCGACGGCTGTGCTGTGTGTTTTTGTACCTTCTCATCTCTTGATACGCTTACCTGACGGCAATTGGCTTTACTTATAGAGGTCAGGGGTATGGACTGACAGAAACAAACAGTCTTGCCGTGGGGATTAGTGAGTATCTCGACGTTTAAAACGTTGGACTACTAAGGGAATTGATGACGCACCTAGATGGGGAGGACTATATAACTCGCCCTACATCCACGTAAGTCTTGCGCACTGCTAAAGTTGATTTGGATATGATGATGAGACCTCGACACAGCGGTCTACCGACACCGGTCAATGAACTCATGATAGTGAAAGGAGACACTGTTATGCCTACAGGTGAACTAGGGGAAGTTTGGATTAGGGGCATTAATGTGATGAAAGAATACTGGCGTGACCCAGGTGGGTGATATTTTCACGCTTTTCCAAAGCCAGTTCACTCATATGGATCAAAAATAGTGGCAACGGAGAAGGCAAGTGTGCTTCGTAGAAATTTGCGTGTCTTTTCTAATTTCGGTCTAGGCGGTCACGAAAGATGGCTGGCTGAAGTCAGGAGACCTTGGCTATCTGGACGAAGAAGGTTACCTTTATATTAAAGATAGAAGTGAGTTGATTGCTGAGCATATTGGTAAATCAAAGCTCACGGAGAGGGGCCCCATGAAGTCAAAGATATCATTATCCGTGGAGGTGAAAACATCGTAAGATGCTATCGCTGGTCACGTACGAGGGTACTGATAAGATGCAAAGGATTCTACGACCGTCGAGAATGCGTTGTATGCAGATGATCGTGTAATGGAGGCAGCTGCGGTTGCGGTCCCTCACGAACGGCTGGGAGAAGTTGTAGCTGCAGTCGTGGCTGTGAAACCTGCGTTCAGGGGTCAAGTGACAGAAGCTTCGTTGATAGCCATTGCAGCAAAGAGGTAGGTTATTACGTCCCACCCGCATGAGAACGCTGAGGCAGAATTTTTTCAGTCTTCCTAGATTCGCAGTACCAGTGATGGTAATTATCAAGGATGAATTGCTTGGTGCGCACACCTTGTTTGCGTTTCGCCTTTATCATGACATGCTGCTACAGAGAAGAACGCGTCGGGAAAGATTGTCAAGACAGGTTTGCGTAAGCTGGCACGAGATGTTTGGCAGACGGGACAGGGCGAGGTTAAAACGAAGTTGTAAAGGATATACCCATAGATCATTGCCTCAGGCCTAAAAGAGCTTGTGATCTTAAACGCATTAGGCAGGAGGAAAGGCACGTGATCGGTCGCGGGTTGAGGGTGTTTAGGAGTGTTTGGCCTGGACACGATTTCTGACAGTCTGAGAGTTTCGTAAAAAAGAGAAAGGCGGCGTCTTGCTTTCGCCCACTGAGCGATGGCGGCGCGTGACGCCACACTTCCAGATCTACAGCTGCATGATATTCCCAATGACTTTTCTCACTCGCCGACGCCCCTCCGTCTGGACTCTGCTCAGAACAGGCCGCGTAGTATTACTCCTGAGATGCTCACAGAGGCTGATGTCGCTCAGATGCGCAACCGCGTTATCGAACTTAGGGACTCATCTCAGGGCTTGCTCAGTCTAAGCGAAAGAGAGACAGAGCTGTTCAACATGGTACGGAGTCGACGAGACTTATGATAGCTAGATATTCAGAAATTAATGCAGGTACTGCGACTAACAGAGTCGACGTTAGTTGATCCTCACCAACTCATACGCCAGGCTGAAGTGATATCTTGTCTCACGGCCCAACGGGACTTCTTAATCCGCCAAACGGAAGAGGAACGAGGGCGTTGGGCGTCACAGCAGGACGGATGGGATCGTATGGCAGAAGCGCTTGTTGCTCAACAGGGCAGGTCGCTGTCCGGTCCAACCAAAGAGGTCATACTACCCGCGAGGTCGTTCGGTTACGTGACTCACGGCATTCACAGGATATCGACAGATATTGTGCAGCATACCAGTCTGAGAATAAAACTTTACGCGAGAAGGTTCATTTTCAAACTGCATGACGACTTGTATAATCTGATTACCTATCTTGCAGCTCAGCGATACATCATCTCGTCTACAGCATCTTGAGTCTGAGATCACCAAGCTTCGACCCATACTATTGATGCAGCCCATGACCACAGCATCTGTGATCTCTCACAATACATCTCACCTAATAGGAATTCCCTATCCCAGTATTCAGGCTGCCGCAGAGAAAATCAAATCCAAGAAGAAAAAGAAGAAGGAACCCCGTGTTCCTGTTTTTTCTGCCCATGTACCAGATGAACGGGAAGTGCAGGAGCAAATAGAAACCCAGCCTATAGAGGATATCGAGAAGACAACTGCTTCTAGCTCCTTCTTCCAATTTCAGGCACAACCCATCCTCCCCCCCACCACTCAACCAACCTTTACTGGTGACCACTACCGCAAACCTACAGCAACACCGGTAGGTGGACCTCTCACAGACCCTCCCACCACCCTTGAATTTCAAGTATCAACACCTCCACAGCCGCCCAAAACAGTCCGTACTATCTGTCGATCCTCTCCCCAACCGGCGGACACCAAACCAAGTGCCTCTACATCCGGACCTCTCACCCCCGGGCGCTCCGGTCCCATACCCAAGAAAAGCAAACGCAACGGACCTCCCACACCTGTGACTTCCGACGCACGAGCTGAGCATCTTCTCCTTGCAGCACGCAAAATTGGTCGCGAACGTGCCGGAATCGTCGCGGGCTACGTCCGCGACCGGCAAAAGGAGCTCGAGATGCAGAAACACAAGCGAGAGCGGGAGAAGACAGCTGAGCGTGAGCAGGCTGAAAAGGAGCGGTTGCAGAGAATTGCGGAGCGTGGGGCAGGGGGGCTATCGTATTATCGTCGAGATGTCGTCGAGGCAGGGCTGGAGAGCTCACCGCAGACGCCGAGAAAAGATGGGAGCGGCCTACGTTCGGGTGGAAATGCAAGTCGAAGCCCTGCACCGCCAGGGCCACGTGTAAAAACTGCGCCTATGTCAATCGAGGCGCTGGCGAAGGGGAAGGGGAAGGGGCCACAGAAACCGCAGATGGCGAATGGGAGCGCATCAGATGCGTCCCAGCAGCAGCAAAGACATGCAGCAGGTGCACCAGCAGCCCAGCGGACTCAGTCACAAACCAACCCGTCGACACCTTTATCATCGCTTATAGATGCTGCGCGAATGATAGACGGCAACGAAGAGACGGGTGTTCAAGCTCACGGCGGTAGCGATAAGAGGCGGAAGAACGGTATCAATGGCAGCTCTGAGGTACATGGACGGACGCTGGGACAAAGACGAGGTGTTGCGAGTATTGAACAGTCTGAGAGTCCTGCCCCAAAGCGGAGGAGGATAGCAAGTGCTCGTGCTGTGGCCGCTGCTGCTGTTGTGACCAAAAGCAGTAGTAGCAGCAAATCTGGATCCGGGTCTGGGACTGGTAGTAGGAATGGGAATGGTGGTGAGCGGGAGGGTGTGGACATCGCGATGACCGCGCTTCATGTTCTGGCTGATCAGGCAGCAGCATTTAGCTCGCATGATTCCAAGGGGAAGGGTAAGGCCCGGGAGGTGGAGGACGACGAGGGCTCGGAGGATGATGATGGCGATGAAGATGCGGATTACGCCCCGACGAGCTCGAGCGCGGGAACAAGAAGAGGGAGGAGAGGTCGTCAACTGGTGAAAGAAAAAGAGAAAGAGAAAGAGAAAACCAAGCCAAAAGGCGCGATGACGCGTAAAGCGCGCGGGAAGACAGCGGCGATTATCCCTGCAGCTACCCCTCGACTCATATCGTCTCCTGCCCCGAAGTTATTTGCAGAGCCGCTCCCTCCAGGCGACGGACGTACAGTCTGCACTACTACTCCCACGACAGGCAATGTAGGTATTCGTCACGACAAGTCTCCAGGTCCAGCTCCGGTGATATCCGCCCATGTCTCTCAGTCTGAAAAAGAAGACAGAAAATTAGCCTTGAATACTCAAAGTCGACCTGGTCGTGGCCTGAGCGAAGAAGAACATTTGGCCGGGGCCCTCCTTGAGCTTGCACCTCCTATCGAAATTCACTCAAGATCTCTGCATAAACTGTCGTCCAAGGGTGATGTCTCTGGGACAATACAGGACCGACGATCACCATTAGAAGGATTTCAGAGGGTTGTAGCGATTAATCCATCTGGACATCCGTCCGTACCGGATTTTACCAAAGTTGCTGCTGATGATGCTGGTCGGGCGCCTATGGACATGGATGTGCCAGCAATCACTGGAGAGTCCGAAGAAATCGAGGCGGATGACTACGAATCTGCCATCGATCTGTTGCTCCAGCCTGACGCTGAAGAAGATGAAGACGAGAGAACCGAGCCGGCGTCTGGAACTCTTGACAGTGCTCCACATGACCCACCGTCAAATACTAAGGATGGAGGTGCTCTTGAAGACGGTGAAGCTGATGCGGAAGGGGAGGTTGATGCTGAAGGTGAAATTGATTTAGAAGACGAGTCACCATCTCAGACGTTGCTTGATTCTACGGTCACCATCATGGGCGAGTTACATTGCTTACCTGTTGATGGTCAGCGGGCTTCGCAACAGCAGGCATGACATTACTGGTGTCCTTCTGCAGAATAATATGGCTCTGGGACGATCTACTTTTGGTCTCTGGCCTGTCACGTTTTGCATCCGCGTCGTTGAACCTGGGCTTGCCAGGTCAGACAAAGCTCAGGTAAGTTCGTGGTCCTTCTCTTCGACTTCAGCTTTCAAACATTCAAGTTCTAGGTTATCTATTTTACGTCATTTCTACGGTATACGATCTTGTGGTTCTATATTCAACGGGTATTCTATTGTAACATCTTGTAGGCCGAATTGTATTTTCCATGAGGACTGTGTTGCCAGTTTGGTCGATGCCTACGACATTAGCAGAGGTCGAAGACCATACCTCGCGCGCAGTCCAATAATGTACTCGTGATGATGGTCCTTGTTCATCTACAACGCACGAATTGACACGAGAGTTGGTGGTGTATTCATTCTATGAGTCATTTACGAGTCATTCGAGCCTCACTGCCAATGAGCTTCAAGCGATGGGATTAAACAAGTTCCGCATTCTTAACATCTGTGGATTTGCGAGTTTGGATGCAGTTATCTGCTACTAGGTTGGGAGGCCAAGCTTGGAAGTTAACATATCAGGCTATGTGGCAATTTATCTCGCAATCGGTCCTTGGAGTCAGGTCTCTACTAAAGCCCTTGTACGAAGAACAGCTTTCTTGTCGGGATAATGTCATCTCGCAGTTCGGTGCGAGAGGTCTTAAATGAAACTGACAGCCATCGTACGCCATGAACTGAGTGTACGACAAGAAGATACCTGGCGAATATTCGGATTTTAAGGTCGAGCTGTCTCGGTATAATGTCAAGGGGAAAGTGTGTAATGTGTGCAAGAATGTTCCGTTTCAACCTGACACGATTGCATGTCATGTATTTCCTGGTTCTAGAAATTCTTTCTCAGTGTCACGACGACGGTTTACCACGTTGTCATTTTGTTTTGTCGGACAGAGATCCGGTGTAAGTAGTGTTCCATGACAATGTATCGGCGAGCCTTTTTTTCTCTCAAGAAACAACACTAGTAAGTCCTTCATGTCACATTTTTGTTAATCGCGAGAGCAAGAGAAGTAATTTGTTTATATTGCACTATTGATGCATATGGTCGCCATTGTAGTGTTTCAAAGTTTTGGAAATCCAGAACGTAGGAACAACAAAGTGACGTCACGCGCTTCTGTAGCTCACTTCTGTACCATCATGTCTCCACGTCGCCACCGCGGCCGGTGTTCTCGACGACGTAACCGCGGAAGAAAATTATTAGATACTGTAACTAGACATTTATCTCGCTGCTTTTGGTGTACTCACGCCATGTCCGCTCCACATAGAGATACCCGTCCATACTCTCAACACTCGGAGTTTCTGTCTACAACGCAGCTCTTTACGAGGAATAACCACTTGAAAAACTATCAAACAAGGCAGAAGATGAACTTAAAAGGCTTTACTCTAATCTACTGGCTATTTGTCGTTCTGATAACGGTTCTCGGTCCGTGAGTTCTTTCATATAGTGATATTGAAGCGTTACTGGATCTACTTTAGCGTATCAATCAAGCTTTATTTGAATCTGTTGCAAATATCTTATTAGACCAGACGTACCATGTTGCTGTTCATCAAGACTTGAATGTCCCGCCTAAGAATGGACTCTTGATGAATTCTAACGTTCGTCTGAGAGGAACTTTTGAGTATGGCTTGTTTCGATACAAGGCATATGGTAGTAGAGCTATGAGTCATGTTCTTTATACATGCTTCATGATTCATCTCGCAAAATAGAAACTGGCCAAAATCTACTTTGCGTTGCAGAACAACAGCTTCTTGTCGCATATATACCGCTCATGAGCAGTTTCGCTTCTGCGATCGCACAAGCCGTCGCGTGGGCCAAAATTTCGGGGTTCGTACATTTATTTCTAACGCGTTGTTCTTTGGCTGACTAAGAGGGATTTTGGTTCGGCAGGCGAGACAAAGTCCGTTTCTGTATCATTCGGAACTTTACTCTCACTTTGGCCCTCCTTAGGCGCCAACAAGATGAACAGTGGTGCTGTTATCTTGAACGAGCGGATGTCCGCGTATGTGCCTATGCCTGGTTTTACGACACGGTTTTCAACGGGGAAAACCGTGAGTATAATACCGATGGCTCACGGGGACTAATTCGGATGTTAGTGGAGTGGGTGAGTTACGTTTGTATGGACGCCGACTTTGTAGCCCATTGTCTCAATTTCCGGTTCTTTCCTCAAAACGCAGACCCTTTTGTGGTACTTGAGCCTCTTATCAGCAATGCATGAACACTAGTCGCGCCGACGTAGCGACGTCACCTATCAGCTTAGCTTGTGGTCATGTGGAGAAACTGTGTTTCGTAGGTCTATTAGTCTACATTATTGTACATATACGGGGAATGTAAATTCACAATTGTATGTAATTGGTCAAGCGACGAACCTCAATCCACAGACGTTCGCTAACCGACATACTTACGCCAGAATTTTTTTTGCTTCGTTTTAGAGAGTCGCATCTATGAACTCCGAGTCAGCAACGCCTATCACCGGTTCCACTATGCCGTCGGAGGCAGACACGCGCCAGACACACCGCCAGCCCCCATCGCTTTTGACCAATGCGTTTTCTGCGTTTTCAAGCACGAATTTCTGGAAATCCAGGACTACTCGCAACAACATTTATATTACCATTATCGGAGTATTTGGAACCTATATTCGCGGACTAGGAAAAGTGACGTCACGCGATTCAGTTGGCCCACTTTCGTATTTACCATCATTATGTCTCCGCGTCGCCACCGCGGCCGTCGTTCTCGGCGAAAGAACCGCGAAAAAAACACGTCAGATGTTGTCACTGTACGTTTACCTAGCTGCTTTTGCATTCTCACGAGGCTATCCTCGCCACATAGATAGATCTCAAGTCTGGATACTTTTTCCCACCCATACTCCCAATGCTCGAAGTATCCCTCTACAAAGCAGTCCTATACGAGGGACAATCGCTTTCTACGGAAAAACTACCAGGAAAGGCAGAAGATGAGCTTGAAAGGCTTTACTCCAAGCTTCTGACCATTTGTCATTCTGGCGGAGGCTCTAGGCCCGTAAGTTCTTCCATATGATGATTTTGAAGCTTCCTGGAGATATTTCAGCATATCAACCAAGTTTTATTTGAGTCTGTCGCAAACATCTTGTCAGACGAGACGTATCATGTTGCTGTTCATCAAGGCTTGAATGTTCTGCCTAAGGATGGACTCTCGATTAATGCCCATACTCGTCTGAGAGCAACTTTTGACTATGGCTTGTTTCGATACAAGGCCTATGGTAGTCGAGGTATGAGTGATGTCACCTCTAAACGCATGCTCCATAATCCAACTCTGTAGGACAGAAACTGGCCAAAATTTGTTCCGTGTTGCAGAACAACAGCTTCTTGTCGCATGCCTCCCCTTTGGGGGCACTTTTACTCCCGCGATCGCTCAGGCCGTCGGGTGGGCTCAATATTCAGGGTTTGTAGTCATATTTGGAGGGTGTTCTTCTTCACTTTTGACTGATGAGAGAATGATTTTCACCGGCAGGCGTGACGAAGTCCGGTTCTGTATCATCCGGAACTTAGACCTCACATTGGCCCTCCTTAAGCGCGACCAAGACGAAAAGTGGTGCTGTTATCTTGAACGAGCGGATGTACGCATTTGTGCCTATGCGTGGTTTTTTGACCTATTTCTCTACGGGGAAAACCCTGAGTATAATATCGATGACTTACGGGGACTCATCCAGATGTTAGCAGAATGGGTGAGTCATGCAGTTTTCATGGACGCCGACACGGTAGCCCATCGTCTTGAATTCCAGTTCGTTCCTCAAAAACCACAACCTTTTGTGATACTTGAGCCTATTGAGTTGTATAGACTCTAGCTGAGGCACTGCATCCATGAATACTAGTTGCATCGCAATGCAGCAATGTTTTCTGCCCACTTAACTCGTAGCTATCCGGACGACGTGTTGCGTGATAATTCATCTCGCAAGATAGAAGCTGGTCGAAGCTCATTCTATGTTAAAGAAGGACAGTTTCTTGTTATATGTACGCTTCTGCAATCGCTTCAGCCGTCGCGTGAACCGAATTCTCGGAGTTCGTAGACATCTCCAGGGTGTTTTTCTCCACTTTGGTTGACTAGGAGGGACTTTGGATCGGCGGGCGTGACGAAGTCCGTTCATGTATCACCTGGAATCGTTAAGTGCTCCCAGGATGAAAGGGCCGCTACTATCTTACACGAGCGGATGTACGCATTCGTGCCTATGGCTGATTTCGTGACACGATATCCAACAGGTGATGAAAATCTATAACACCGATGAAATCCGGATGTTGGCGGAGTCGGTGAGCTATGTGGGACGCCGAAACGGTAGCTCGCAGTCTTTATTTCCAGTTCCTCAGAAAACGGACACTTTGGTACTTGAGCTTCTCGAGTTTCCATTCATGCTGACAGCGGAGGCTGATGCATGAACCTTAGTTGAAACGACGCAGCGACGTCATCCATGGGACAAAGTCTATTAGTGTATATTACGGAAGATCTCTTCGTTCTCTGCATACTTACATGGTGAATGGTTTCAGCATCATATGCATGATTGTTGTCACGGATGCAATGGGTTAAGCGACCCTGGCCGGATCTAATCTCGAATCCAGAGACATCTGCTGACCGACATATATACTGACCCCGGAGTTTTCTCGTCCCCTTACCCCAAAGAGTCGCCTCTATGGACTCCGAATCAACAACGCCCATCACTGGTTCCTCTACACCGTCAGAAGCAGACACGCCGGCAGACACGCCGCCAGCCCGCGCCAGCGAGGTCATCCAGTTTACTCCGCGGCGCGCCATGGCTTCCTTTGAGAATCTCGTGGCACTGGCCAATCACCAGGAGAGGCTGAGAGAGGCAAGAAAAATCATCTGGAGAGACCGCGGTGAGCCTGTAGCTGAGGTGTCGACGCTCAGAGCGTGTCTGGAACACGCAGCAGCGGGAGGATTCCGTTAGTGAGCTGGATCACTGTATCGACTGGGTATTCACGAGCAGCGTCGTTAGGGTCTGGAGCGCTTGCTGCGAGCATTCGAGCGTGTATAAACCTGGTGTTGGTCCTTCTGAGGATACACAAAGTGCCTCGGTGAGTGAGTTCTTTCTTGAGTGGGCGTCAAGCTTATTTATGATGCGTTTCAAGGGATATAAGGGTGCCTGTTGTCAGACATGCAGTTTTCGGGCTAGATACAGTACGCTTTGGGCTCATGCTTGGTGTGTTTTCACCAAACAATCCACTCCCAAGAACAACTATGTCAACTCGTGTCTAGGAACCTTCACTTCAGTCTACAAATTCCTACTTAATGCCCTCCCTCTTCTTATTCCAGCCTTGAATATTCCAACACCAAAGCGTCTCCCCATCCTGAATTCCGATGGCGCCTCATCGTCTGAGACGCCATTCCTGACCGATGCCGAAGAAGGCAACGAAGGTCCAACGGCGGAACACCCAACTACCATGCTTCGCGTACCTCTCAAGAAGCGAAGCGCGCGTCTCTCGTTGAGTACTAACGCGCAGCTCGTGTTGATCAGGAAGAAAACAAGGAGATGGCACGCTGCGTTGGCAGGTGCGATCGCTGGTGGTCTTGCGATTCTATGGGAGAAGAGAGGGAGAAGAGGTGTCATTGCGCAGCAGCTATTTGTACGGTGAGTCTGATTTTTCCCGATTGCGAAATCTCACTAATTCGTATCGATAGTGGCCTACAGGGATCATATAACGCGTACACGACCAGACGAAACATTCGTGTTCCTCATGGAGATGTTCTCGTTTTTTGCCTGGCGTAAGGGTTTCCTTTCCATCTTTCAAAGGTCCATGCCAATTGGATTCATAGTTGTGGCCAAATCATCTACGCATTCCTCCTTCGCCCTGAAACCCTCCCGCGTTCATATAGGACTTGGTACGTCGTTCTATACTATTAAATATGAGGGACTTGACTCAATTAGAGTATTTCAGGATCGGCGAAGCCGCAAAAGTCCCCAAAGAATGCGTAAACATGAACCTCAGCCTCGTTCGACAAGGCACCTTTGATCCAGGCGACCTCGACAAGATAACCGCTCTCCCCGTAAGTGCCTTTCCGTTCTCAGTCTTCATCACTCACCCTCCGTATCATATGCATATTCCTACATCTCCAGGACATCACGCAGACCAACCTGAAAGACCTCCTCACTTTGCGCACCCAACTCCTCGCCCCGCCTTCCCCTACCGACCCTCTAGAGTACTTCCCTAACTACGCGCCCTGCTCCGCCGTCCATCCCGCCCTAACACACTGCAGCTCCGTCCCCCTCGACCGCTTCTTTGCCGTCTTCAAATGGATGCTACCCATATACGGAGCACTGCACTTCGTGCCCGCGGTCCTGTTCAAGCGCAAAGCCTTCGCTCAGGACCCGGGACAGGTGCTCGTGAAAGCCGGGCTAGGAAGCCTGAGGAGCTCAGCCTTCCTCGGCGCTTTTGTCGTAATCTACCAATGTATGTTCATCCTTTGTTTGTGACGAGCACTTGTCCTATCCTAATTATTATCAGCCATATTCTGCTATAAACACAAATTGCACAAATACCTCACAGTGCTTCGACTCAACAACTCCGCGAGCCTGTTCGCCCGTCTCCCCGTCCCGCTCGTCGAGGCTCTTATATCGAAGGTCTCGTTCTGGGCGGCTGGATTCATGGCGGGTCTTGCGTTGTTTGTGGAGGAGAAGCGGCGGCGTGGGGAGTTGGCAATGTATGTTCTCCCGAAGGGGCTGGAAAGTGTCTGGGTGATGTTGCGAGGGAAAGGTTGGGTGTTTAGAACAGGGAACTGGGGCGAGTCTGCAGTGAGTTTTGTGTTCTTCTTTGCATGGACATTCATATTGATGAGGGTGTCAGCTTACCGCCTTGGGAATGGCTATGGTTATGGTATGTGGTTTTTCTATCTTTCATTTCATTATTGTGCTCATGTTGGTAACAGAGTGCATATCAGAATGACCCACAGCATTTGTCAGGCTTTGTTAGACGGATATTGTATCAATTTCTTGGTCCTAATTAGTAGATTTGTTGTGCTCGTTGTTCTAACGTTCACCTATCTATACTTGTATAATTTCACACATCAGAAAGCATACATTTATTCATTTGAGGTAAATTTACTACACTAATTAGTTTAAAAGAATAGTAAATTATCTCTCAACCTGAAGTACCAAGAATTTTAGAAGAAATAAATGAAATGCGCCATAAATAGATGGGAGCAAAGTGGTTAGTGCTGTTTCCAGATATTTCTGTATCATTCTTTAAGGCTTCAAACTGATGATCAAGTTCTTCAGCCTCTTGTAGTCTTCCAGATTTTTTCAATGTGTCAACAAGATTCTTTGCAGCTTGAACAATGTAGAGATTGTTCTTTTCAAATACTTCTGTGTAACCTCTTGGAGTGCAAGTAGTGGGACAATGCCATCAAACCACTGTCTAAGTCTGCACCCTCTAGCTGCAAGGTCTACTCTCTCACACCCAAGGAGCAGGATTAGTGGGATGCATTCTTCCAAGAGAACCTCAACTTAAATCACATCTGCCCCTTCAAGTTGTCTATAGCTTCTTCAGTGTTTTTCATTGAGAAAAAAGGATGGCTTGCTCTGTTTGGTGCAAGACTACTGTGTCCTCAATGCTATGACTGTGAAGAACTGCTGACCCCTACCACTTATTTTGGAGCTCATTAACAATCTCTAGGGGGCATGGTACTTTACCAAATTGGACGTCTGGTGGAGCTATAATAATGTGTGCATCCAGGAGGGAAGCAAATAAAAGGCCACTTTCCCAACTGACTACAGACTGTTTGAACCCTAGTTATGTTCCTTGGACTTCCTAACAGCCTCACCACAACAACATCTTCCAGGACCTGATTGCAGAAACCATGGTCTGCATATACTTCACATGCAGTGCTTATGGAAATTCTCTTGTTAACTTTCATTCACAGCACAATGCCAGAATCATTTTTAGTACTCAGTGAATGTCTCTTTTATGGGCTGGATAGTTACTAACAATTTTTTCCACATTCTTAGGCTGCTTGTCATTCCTGTGCTTCTTTGTTCTTGCTATAGCAGAGGCTCTGCACTGAATTTCTAGTATATCCAAAACCTTAATTATGATGTGGTCGACAGGGGACTTCCATTTGACTTCTGTTTTTGGCACCTCACTATGCCCCAACCCACCTCCTATGCCACTCCCCAGGACCCCTGGGGCTTGCTCTAGACCTCCAGGGCCCACTCTAGACCTCTGGAGATCTCTGGAGGCTGTTTCCTTTTTAGGAAAGCCCTAGAACTTCCTGCACTCTCTGTTCAAGCATTATCCAAGGTTAAGGTTAGCTTTGGTCACCTGTACAGTTGTTTCCACACCTCCACCACCCACTGTCAGGGGACTTCCATTCGATTTCCATTCTCAAGCACATCCTACGCCACCCCCGGGACCCCCGGGACTTGCCCTAGACCTCCGGGACTCGTTCTAGACCCCCGGAGATCTCCGGAGGTCATTTCCTTTTTTGGAAATCCCCGGAACTTCACGTCCCTCCTGTTCGAACATTACCCAAGGTTAAGGTTAGCTCCGGTCACCTGTACAGTTGTTCCCACGCCTCCGCCGCCCGCTGATGCGCCG
>JAGGAQ010006317.1:0-20093 GCA_017657225.1 Termitomyces sp. T69sscA
GTACCCCTGCTTGCAGAAAATGGATACTACTTTTTTGTTGGTCATTGTTCATCCTTCAGTACAGGAGCAAACATATGTGTTAAATGATTGAGGCACAAAATAAATCAAGAAAAGAGTCTATGAAATGTGTAAGCACTTTGAAGCATAGCAATAACTTTGCTTTGCTTGGTATCAGCCAGAAATACATTATAAAATGCACAAATTGATAAACATATAGTTTCTGGGTCTATTAACCACTCTCAAAGCAGCAGAGCATTGAAAGCTACACAAGAAGAAGGAAACTGCAAAAATCAGAACCTTCTGATAAGTGTTCCAATTAATTGAGGCTTCTGGATAGTTTTCAGAAGGCATATTGTGTGGCAATATCCACAGAAGACATAGCAAATGAAAGAAATCAGAAGAAAAAAGCACAAAACTAGTGATAATCAGAGTCCGGAGTCTTTGATTGACCGTGGGAATATACTTCTTATTAGAGCGGACATCCCCAAATGGTCACTAAAAACTATCCCCAAATGGTCACTAACTATTAGTGACCATATATAGACACATCAAATTTAGTGACCATATATGGTCACTAATTTGTCCCAGGTATGACACCTGAGCCCTTTTGATCCTGCTCTCAATCATTTGCTTGATTGTTTGCTGATGAGAAGTAAGTGACACACTTACACTCACCCTTCCTCAAATAATCCTATACCTTCCCCAATGTCTCCTTCCTTCTCTCCCACTCATCAAGCACCACTGTGTCCTCTATCTCTTGACGACCCTTCTACTCATCATGGTTGGGACCATGATCTATTCATCTCACCAGATACTGCAACCCACAGCCTTGCTTCCTTTTATCAAGGATCTTGCCATTGAAGTGTTTGTCCTGTTTGTTCACTATTACAGTTGGTCCTAGAATTTTGAGAGTCCTTAGGAAAGAGCAGGTCATTGTTAGGCCATGGGGGCTAGGCAATAAGGTATAGAAACAGTTATAGATACTGATGTGAAATATCAAGTTTGCTCAAGTCAAAATATATTTTCAACTTAATTTTATCTTACTTTCACTAACTTATGTGGGGCTTGTATTACACATGCACACACTTCGAGATATAAAGAAATATAATTTATTGATTAAAGTCCAATAGACCATGGCCTAACTTGAATATATCAAACCACTAGTACTCAAAGCTGCTCACACACTTGTAGGCCTAAGATATTTGTTCCCAGGGGATTTTGAGCTGTTGTACAGAATTGCCTTGCCAGTCCCTCTGAAACCTTTCTCTTTTAGACCCTCATCTCAGCACATGGACCAGCAACCAACTACGTGATATTATTAGTTGATGAGGGTACCCAGTTCCTATTGCTTGGCTGTATTGTTGTACTTATTGAGCCTAGTTTCTGG
The DNA here is from genome assembly GCA_017657225.1 of Termitomyces sp. T69sscA. Lineage (NCBI taxonomy): Eukaryota > Fungi > Basidiomycota > Agaricomycetes > Agaricales > Lyophyllaceae > Termitomyces > Termitomyces sp. T69sscA. Next base: position 1,388 of record JAGGAQ010006317.1, read on the forward strand.
CTAAACTTTCCTCCTCTCAGTTGTACCTGCAGTACTCATATAATCTCTCATATTCTCTCATATTAGAGGATAGAGGTGCCTATATCCTCTTCTAACATGAGGTTCTTTTATTAATAGCACAATGAATATACTATATCTCATAGACATTCAAGGTCATTGGATATCTGGCCTGGATTATCACACAGTTGTTGTTGGCATTGCCATCCAACAGCTGTCCATGGCCATCAGTGCCATCACTTGACCATTGATGTCAGCACTTTCTACTCATCATTTCATGTATGTCCCACCCTCTCCACTATTGTGGATCACAGCAAGCTCAATTCTAGGCTTGAAATATTGGTAAATGCCAGAAGAATTAGAAATTATTTTTCCTCAGCAACTGGCTATATTTCAGCCCATGTTGATTTCATCACATCAGTTATTTTATGACATTTCACATCACTGACTGTCAACAACATCCTGGCAATGTGTCTCCATCACCTTTCATGGTGAAGCTAGCCCTGACCTCATCATCACTGCAGCAAGCTCAATGTCTCACTCAAAATTACACTTTAACCTCAGAGGAAAATATCACAGAATATTCTGCTAGATGTTGGAGGCTATTTCTAGTACTTTGTGTACCATCTCTACTAGCATTGTTTCATTGTCATCTTCATTGTTGATGTTGTTGCCATCCTCCTGCACTTCACTGCCCTTTTCAGTTTTGCCCTCAACTCGCTCATTATCTCTCCTTGCTTCCTCTGCATTTTTGTTGCTGTCTATGACCACATTACAGATTTCTTTGTTCTAAGCTGGAGAGTCCTTGTAAACCCTTGTAGAAATGCAAGCTTCTAGAGCTTGCATTGATGCGAGAGATTGCATTGTTAAAGATGTTCATGCATGACAGTGATTGATGAGCAAGGGCAGTGTCAATGCTCATGATCAAATCTTCTTTTTCTTTGAGACATGTCTCCTCACCACACATGTAAGTGATGAACCACTAAATCTCAATGTTAAGGTGCTTGATTTCTTGTGAGCTTGCTCAATCTTCAAGTACTCATTTAAGAGCATTTGTGCAGCAAGAGTGGTCCATGAGTGTTCATGAATGTCCTGACAAGTGTTAGCAAGCAAGTCAAAGTCTGCTAGAAATGTTGGCGCATCTGGCATGGTCTGGCATGCAGATGCCTGCTCGTCTGCCATAATCCAGTGAGCAATGCAGGCTGAGGCATCTTCCAAAGGCGTTCCCTTGTGAAACCACGCTACTACAAAAACGGCCCCTTCTTTTTCTTCCTTGACGCTCCAAACTAGAGATTCCCTGTCATGAGCTGTTAGTGTATAACTTTTTGACAGCCTAACATGTGTTTGAACTTGTTGACAATAATCTGAGTGCTCAGAGAATTTGCCACATCAATTTGTCCAACTCTGATGATCCAACCTCACAGAGGGATGACATCTTTCTAGTATTAATACAGGTTGATACAAATATCTAATGCAAACTAGTCATCATAAGTGAGAAATCAAATTTCATATGCTGGATTTATACAGAGGATGTGTAAGAGAATCCAGGAAGTTCCACTTGTGCATGGCAACAAGTGATAGGGATGTATTTCACTCTAGTTAGAAGATAGATACTCTATTTACCCCCCCTTGACTATATATATTTTCCCTTTAGGTTACATCTTTGTTGGTTGCTTTTGATCCTGCTCTCAATCATCTACTTGATCATTTGCTGATGAGAAGTAAGCAACACACTTACACTCACCCTTCCTCTAAAAATCCTATATCTTCTCCAATGTCTGCTTCCTTCTCTCCTACTCATCAAGCACCACTGTGTCCTCAATTTCAATGACTCTTCAACTCATCATGGTTGGGACCATAATCTATCCATCTCATCAGATACTGCAACCCACAGCCTTGCTTTCTCTAATCAAGGATCTTTTCAATGAAGTGTTCCTCCTGTCCATTCTCTGCCACAATGGGTACTGGCATTTTGAGGGTCCTTAAAGGAAGAGCAGGTGGTTGTTAGGCATATGGGGCTGAGCAATGAGGCATGGAAATGGTTATGGATACTGATGTGAAATATCAAGTTTGCTCAAGTCAAAACATATTTTCAACTTAATTTTATCTTACTTTCACTTAAGTTATGTGGGGCTTGTATTACACATGCACACACTTCAAGATATAAAGAAATATAATTTATTGATCAAAATTCAATAGTGTCACAACCCGCTACCGACCTCCGGGACTTGGCCCTGGCCCCAGGACTCCAAACCCCTCCAACCCACCTCCACAACCGTCCTGGGCCCAGACCGCTACCTGACCAACCACCTTGGCAGCCCCCAGCCATCACCACTCATCACCGCCACCAGCCACTGCCACCCCTGGCATCCCTCTGACCATCACCACCTGTGACCGCCACATCAGTGCTGGCCCTGGCCATCTCTGACGTTTCCCCAACTGCAGCCATCACATCAGTGCTGGTATCAGCAACACCTGACACTCCCCCTGGCCTATGCTGAGACGCCCATCACACATCATGATCACGCATCACCATTGACCTGACCTCCACATGCTATGCCCCACTTCCGCTCCCCTCCTCACTTCCTCACTGCTACATGTCTCTGGCTCTCAAAGCAAGACCTTCCACACTGCATGACATGTCTCAACCTCCACCGCTGCCTTGCGCAATCCCCAGGTCTCACCTCAAGCCCTAGTACTGCGACTCATCACTGGGACCCAGGCCTGAGCCCTGGAGCTTACCTATCATACAGTATATAAGTTGTAGAGTAGCAAGTAGTACTCTAGTCTTGATATTGCCATACTTCTTGCCTTGTTTTTCATGTTTCATCTCTGTCTCATAGTTTCACGTGTTCCAGTCTCCATTTTTTGACTCTGTTTCATTTTTTATTGTACTTGTCTTGTCTTGTCTTGTTCTTATCATCTCTACTCGTCTTGTACTCTAATTCTATCTCTGCTTTATTCTCTCTTGCCTCAAACCTCTAAGTTCCCTTCTTCCTCTCTCATCTCTCACCTCAGTCTCGACTCGTTTTGCTTTCTCTTTCCCTTATCTTATCTTGGCTCTTTCCTTTTTTGACTTGTTTGATCTCCGCATCTCTTGCCTTCATCCCTGAGACTTGCTAAGTCCCTGCTGTCACCCCAGCTCTCTATTTGTTAATCTCCAAGACTCGCTTGTGTACTGGCGCTCGCTCATTCTCTTCTCTCACTCCCTCAGGACTTGCACCTACCCCTGGCACTCATCCTCCATCCCTTCCCTGCATTCACCTCCCTGCCCAGCATTACTGGCAATCCCCCGTTTGCACCCCTGGCCCCGCTTTGGTCTCCTATGCTCCATGCTCTTAACAGTACGCTGTGTCTGTGGACACTATGTGCACCATGTAAGGTATTCGCTCAGTGGACTGAGCCCCTGTGGTCAGCAGAACCTGACACTAACTACACAGCTGCTCTCCAAGCCCATTCCAGTGTTTAACATTGATGGAACACTCAACAAAGCTGGTGCCATCAGCTCTGTCATAGACCTAGTCCTCCATTATCAGATCCATGCCAAACACACAGTCTTTGCAGTCACCAGCCTAGGCAAGCAAGACATGATCCTTGGCTTCAGCATAAACCAAAAGTAGACTGGGCCCAGGGCAAGGTGCCAATGAGCCGGTGCCCCTGGAGGTGCTCCACCTGCACAACTAAAGTCAAGGAAGAGTGCCAGGTGGGAGCACGAGAGCACATGACCATCTGGGCTTGCCATGCAGGTCACCTCCCCTTTGTGGACCTCAACCTCTTGGACCCTCCACCTCTGGCATTCCCTGTAGAGAGGCCCTCTACAAGGACAACCAGAGCAGTGGCAGGGCTCTGGAGGAAGAGCTGGGAGGTGAGGAGATTTGGGCCAGCCAGACCACCTCTCAACAGTTGGTCCAGGCGTTTGCCACCAACTCTCTGTCCTGGGCACTCTGAGATGTGGTGCCTCAGTACCTCAACAGCTTTGAGGATGTGTTCTCTAAGGCTTCCTTTGACTTGCTCCTGGAGCACAAGCAATGGGACTATGCCATTGAACTGATGCCAGATTCCAAACCCTCCAGCTGTAAGGTCTATCCATTAGCACCTAGGGAACAGTACAAGCTCAATGCCTTCCTTTAGAAGAGCCTGGACTCTGGTTGCATCTGCCCTTCCAAGTTGCCAATAGCCTCTCTTGTTTTCTTCATCAAAAAAAAGGATGGCTCGCTCCAGCTGGTCTAAGACTATCAGGTTCTTAACACCATGATGGTGAAGAATCACTACCCCCTCCCTCCTCATCTCCAAGCTCATCAATAACCTCCAGGGGGTGTGGTACTTCACCAAACTGGATGTCTGGTGGGGTTACAACAATGTGCACATTCAAGAAGGAGACAAGTGGAAGGCTGCCTTCTGGACCAAGTGGAGGCTGTTTGAACTGCTTGTCATGTTCTTTGGACTCACCAACAGTCCAGCCACTTTCCAGACAATGATGAATGACATCTTCTGGGACCTCATTGTGGAGGGTGTAGTGTGCATATACCTTGACAACATCCTCATCTACACCAAAATGCTTGAGGAGCACCGCTAGGTCATGCATGTTGTCTTGGAACATCTCTGCCAGCACCAGCTCTACCTCAAACCAGAGAAGTGCGAGTTTGAGCAGATCTGAATCAAGTATTTGGGGCTGATCATCTTGCACAGAGCCATGGAGATGGACCCAGTGAAGGCAGCAGGTGTGGCAGAGTGGCCAGAGCCCAAAAATAAGAAAGAGGTGCAGACCTTCCTAGAATTTACCAACTTCTACTGGAGGTTCATTCAGAACTTCTCCTATCATGCACACCCTCTATTTGATGTCACTACAAAGGACACTGCCTGGAGCTGGGGATCCCTGGAGCGGACTGCCTTTGACACTCTCAAGCAAGCAGTCACCTCCGAGCCTGTCCTCCTTTTCCTGAATGACAACTCTCCCTTCCATGTGGAAGCTGACAGCTCTGATTTTGCCACCAGAGCTGTCTTTTCACAACAGTCCCAGGATGATGAAAAGTGTCATTCCATGGCCTTCTACTCCAAGAGCTTGAATGCAGTAGAGCACAATTATGATATCCACAACAAGGAAATGCTGGCTATTATCTGGGCCTTCAAAGAATGGCAGCACTTCCTGCAGGGTGCCCAGCATAAGTTCAAGGGCTGGACAAGAACCTTGAGTACTTTCAAACAGCCAAGAAGCTCAACTGTCGACAGGCCCAGTGGTCCCTGTACTTAGCCAACTTTGACTTCTCATTGCACCACAAGCCTGGCCAGAGTATGGGAAAACCTGGCACGCTGTCCCAGAGAGTAGACCATAGCACCGGCAGGGACAACAACAGCAACATTGTGCTCCTTTGGCCAGAGTTGTTTGCCATCCAGGCTATGGAGGGCTTGGCCATCTAGAGAGTGGAGGTTGATATCTTCCAAGACATCTGGCATGGAAACTGGAATGGCCGTCATGAAGATGTTGCTCAGACAGCCATGGCTCTGAAGTCAGGACCCACCATGGAGGCTAAGTTGTTTTACACAGACAAATGGGCCCTCTGTGATGGGCTCCTGACTTTCTGGGACCACATCTATGTGCCCAACATCCTGGAGCTCTGCTGGAGAATTGTCAAGCAGCACCACAACTTCTGCATTGCCAAACATCCCAGCCAATGGAAGATGCTGGAGCTAGTGTCCTGGAACTACTGGTGGCCCCAGATGTCCCAGTACATTGAATCCTACACTAGTACATGTGACCTTTGCCTCCAGACCAAGCCTCAGCGCTGCCTATCAGACAACTCCACCCACTACTAATCCCCTCAGAATGATAGAGCATAGCCTCTGTGGACTTCATTGTAGAGCTCCTCAATGCTCATGGCTACAATGCTATTATATTAGTGGTGGACCTTTGCAGCAAACAAGCACACTTCATCCCCATCCACACTACTTGCTCTGCTATAAGTACTGCAAACCTGTACTGGAAGAATGTCTAGAAGCTCCATGGCCTCTCAGATGCTTACATGTCAGACTGGGGCCCACTGTTTGTAGTGAAGTTCACCCAAGAACTCTACCAACTGCTCAACATAAAGCTTCACACCTCCACCGCTTACCATCTACAGTCCGACAGCCAGACAGAACACATGAACCAGAAGCTCAAGCAGTACCTCCATCTCTTTTGCAATGAGTGGCAGGATGACTAGGACAAGCTGCTTCCAGATGCTGAGTTCCAGTACAACAACCATGTTCATGCAGCCACTCAGGTGTCACTCTTCTTTCTGGACACATTTTGAGCCCTGGGCCTGGCCCTCAGAGAACAAAGCCATGAACAAGTTTGTGAACCAGATGAAGGTGGCACAGAAGGAGGCCAAGGCTGCTCTGGCAAAGGCAAAGGATGACATAGCCTGATACTACAACTGTGGAAGAACCCCAGCACCCAAGTACCAGTCTGAGGACCAGGTCTATCTGGATGCCTCCAACATCACCACCACTTGCCTGTCAAAGAAGCTTTTGCACCATTAGCTAGGACCCTTTATAGTGGAACAACAGATAGGCCTGTTAGCCTGCTGACTCCAGCTCCCAGCAGGAATGCGACAGCTTCATCCAGTATTCAACATAGTCAAGCTAACACTGGCCCTGAAGGACTCTATACCAGGACAATGCCTGGTGCTCCCTCCATCCTTGGTGGTGGTCAACAACAGCAAGGAGTACAAGGTGGAGGAGATCTTGGACAGTCGCCTATTCAAAAGGCGACTACAGTACAAGGTAAAGTGAAAAGGTTACAGGATTGAAGACATCTCTTGGAAACCCCAAGAGAACATGCATGCACTGGGACTTGTCAGAGAGTTCCACCGGAGACACCTAGATGCATCCTGGGCTATCTGGGGAATCTATTCTCATCTCACCAGTGTACCAAGCGATCTAGAACTTTTTTTACCCTGCACATCAAGGTGATGTTAGGAGACTTCCATTTGACTTCCATTTTTGGCACTTCACTACATCTTAGCCCACCTCCTACGCCACTCCTTGGGACCCCTGGGGCTTGCTCTAGACCCCCAGAGATCTTTGGAGGTTGTTTCCTTTTTAGAAAGCCCCCAGAACTTCCCACACTCCCTGTTCAAGCATTATCCAAGGTTAAGGTTAGCTCTGGTCACATGTACAGTTGTTTTCATGCCTCCACTGCCTGCTGATGCGCCGCACTGAGCAGTGGGGATCCTTAGACTTGTTCTCTTTGGATTTCCCTCTGCTAGGTGATTAGTTACTATTCTATCATTGATTATCATGCCTAATATAACTTTGGATTTCTCTCTGCTAGTTGTGTGATTGAGCTGCAACTCCCAGAGGTCGCCCTTACAGCTAGGCACATAGGTTACACATGACATTGGCGCATTTCCAGTGGTGAAACAAAGCGCTTAAGCAGCACCTTGGCAAAAGTGATATAAAAAATAAGCTGAATGAGCTCTGAAGCCCAAGGCATAAGCAATGGGGTGGAAGATAACTTGTTTGTTCACAGTAAACAAATACAGTTTAAATAGTCTATAGTAAGTGAGTTCACCATTGGCAACCAAGCAGTGGACTCAGTAAGCAAACACTAGCCAACAATCTTTTATACAGGAAAACATCAAATCAGTCATTGGAAACACCTAGCAGCACTAGTCAAGCTGTCTGTTGTGTTGCAATGTCAAAAAAAAGTAAATACAAGTGATGTTCATTGCTAGGGTGTTGCGGCAGTGTTAATGAATCCACAGCAATTAAGAAAATAAGGAAAAATAAAGAAATCAAGCATTTGAAAAATCAACTTATCAAGAAAAAACTATGCAGCACCATGTGAAAGGCTTGTTGCAGGATTTGAACTCCTGCACTTGTGAGAGGCACCATGTGGACCATAGGCACCATACCCACTGGTCCACAAGCTTGTACCAAGAAGTGTGTGAGTACTCCTTCTGACACAATGGCAGGCTTATCACCAGGGCCAGAGCTTGGTCCTGAGGGTAGGTGGCAAGTCATAACAGTTGCAAGCAGATGTAGTATCATCTTCCCAAACAGAGGAGTCTGATTGCAGGAAGGATTCATTAGTGAAGGTTGTAGATGATGAGGCAATAGAATCATGGATTGCCTCATTATGGATGGTGGACAATGTAGACATGGGTTTTTATAAAGGCTGAGGACAATGACGATAAAGTTTTTGATTCAAGTTAGCAAAGTGCAAGAATGAGATGAGTCTCATCCTGCACTCTGCCACTGAGATAGCATATCCAGAAAAGGAAAGAGGTAGCAGTCCATCAAGTTGCATGCTGGACTAGCTGGCACAGGAGTTCATGGACAATCTGTCTAACTCAATTCCATCACATGACCTTCTTCACTGTCAAGCATATATTCTTGATTATTATATCAATATTATTAATATGCTCTGTTAACTGTCTAGATTTCTCACATTCATGTTAAGTGCATTTCATGGTACAAGAGGTCACTAAACATGTTAAAGGCAGAGTCTATTTATCAAGTTTGACTCATGACAACTGTTTTGAGATTTTTGAGCATAGAGGTCTAATATATGCAATGGAAATATGTTTACACTTTGATCCTAATATTTGGATTTATTTCTGCAAGGGTCTGAAAATCACATGAGCTTCTTTTCTGCATGGTAAGAAAGGTTTTAATAAATAATACACTTAACACAGAGTTTTCAACATGTTTTCTTAACAAGAGTCTTTAAAACAATGTTGCCAAAGCCAAGACAGCACGTGCTGATCTGAAGAGTCCTGGTGTGATAAGTATAAGACTTGCATGAGAAATACTAAGGGATTATGTCAGGTTCCGCTGACCACGGGGGCTCAGTCCACTGGGCAAATACCTTACGTGGTGATCACCGTGTACACAGACGCAGAGCACCGGGAGGGCACGAGGTGTAGGAGACTGAAGCAGGGGCGGTATGTGGGGGAGCGCCGGTAGCGCCAGCGAGGGGGGCGAGTGCTGGGGAGGGTGGAGGATGGGTGCCGGGGGTTGGCGCGAGTCCTGGGGATACAAGAGGATGGGACGAGCGAGCGCCGGTGAGCGAGTGAGTCCCGGTGATCAAAGAGATAACAGGCATGGGGACTTAGCGAGTCTCGGAGATGAAAACAAAACCGGGAAAGTTAAGCAGCCAAAAGGGGAAAGAGTCGAGATAAGATAATGGGAGATGGAAATGATTAAGCTGAAGGGAGAAGCCGGGAATGGAGAACCAAGAGAACTTAGAGTAGAAAGGGAAAGGAGAACAATTAGAATAGATTGAGAGGACGAAATGAGTAGAGATGAGATAGAGAGACGAAACGAGACAAGTACGATGGAAAAGAAGCAAGTAGAAATAATGAGACCGGGGCACACGAGAAAACAAAACAGAGACAAGAACAAGGCAAAACAATATGAGGCTATGGTAATATCAAGACTTAAGTACCTACTTACTACTCTATGACTTATATACTACGCAGTACGTAGGGACCAGGGCTTAGGCCCAGGTTTCAGCAGCGGGTTGTGGTGCCAGGGCTTGGGGTGAGACCTGGGGGCCATGCGGGGCAGGGCAAGGTTGAGACATGTTGCATGGTGCAGAGGTCTTGCACTGGAAATGCAGAGACATGCGGTAGTGGGGTGGTGAGGGGGAGCAGGAGTGGGGTGTGGTGTGTGGGGGTCGGGTCAGTGGTGATGCATGATCATGATGCATGATGGGGGTCTCAGCATGGGCCAGGAGTGACGGGTGGTGCCGGTGCTGATGTGGCAGCTATGGGCGGTGTGATAGCTGAGACCTGGCGCTGATGTGGCGGTTACGGTGGTGATGGCCAGGGGGTGCCGCGAGTGGCGGTGGCTGTGGTGGCAACGGATGGTGATGGGTGGTGATGGCCAGGGATGCCACAAGTGGCGGTGGCTGGTGGCGTTGACGGGCAGTGATGGCCAGTGATGGCCAGGGGAGTTGGCCGGGTAGCGGTCCGGGCCCAGGGCGGTGGTAGGGGTGGTTTTGGGAGGGTTGGAGTCCCAGGGCCGGGGCTGAGTCCCGGGGGTCAGTAGCAGGTCGTGACAGATTATGATCTGTGAAATCATAAAGGCAGTTTGAGATATATCTACTGTGAACTTGCCTCTGAATTTTCTATTTCATGCCACTGGAAACAATTTTTTGAAAATTTCAATGGGTATTCCAATTGTTTAATTGAATTATTATTAACAAATAATTTCATTTCACTAGTGGAAATGAAGCCAAAGGGTTTTTTCATGACTCATCGCCCACCTCCAGTATTCAGCCCTGGTCCCAGGACTCCTCTCTCTCTGAACCAGCTCTGTGATATTCTGGGCCTGGCCTGTTACACAACTAAGCCCCTTAGCAACCACTACCACCACCGCCGGCAGCCCCTCAGCCATTACCACTCATTACTACCCATCTCTGCCATCAACCACTGCCATCCTTAGCACTCCTTGGCCATCACCACCTGCAGCCACCACATCAGCATCTGCCCCTGCAATCCCCAGTGCTTCTCCTGGCCCATGCTAAAGCCTTCCCTGGCCTCAACTGAGCTCCCATCATGCATCACACTCTCATCATGCATCACTCCCAGTCTGACCTTTGTGCTCCACACCCCTCCCCACTTGCTTCCTCACTTCCTCAACATTCCATGCCTCTCATGCAAGCCCTGGCACCACACTCATCACTGGGGCCCAAAGGATGCACCTTGACCTTTAGCCACTACCAACCCTTCTGGGGTCCTGATAGCTCAAGCCACTCAAGCCTGCAACTTTTGAAAGTCAAGGCCTCACATTTACCTTCCCAGCTCAACAGCCAACCAGAAACTGCACCCATTTAAACCACACTGCTGGCACCCAATTGTGTTTCCTTGGAAAAAAAAGTGAAGAGGAAACCTGTTATGCCATTTCTAATGTGTCAATTTCTGATGGAAAAAGTGATTGAACAAAGAAAATTTGCCTTTTTCTATAGTAAAAAGCTGGCCAAGAAACAGATGACAGGTTTCTTTGATTCTTTTTCCATTAGAAACATATTCTGGCCCCAGGAGTGCCACCTCTCTCCTCATTAATAACCCTGCATGTCACCTCCCCTCAAACCCCCAAAATGCTGACAGTCCAGCAGTGCCAACCAAACTGGGCCCCCAATCACCACCCAACTCCTCCCAGCTCGCTCCAAATTCAGCACCCTGCTGATGGCCTATGGTGGGCCAGTCAGGTCGACAGGCAAAGCCCAAAGATGGTTGGAGGCAAAAGGCTGGATCCTTGTGGGTGAACCATATGACCACATGAAGCTTGCTCATGTGCTCATAACTGCTGCTACGGTCTCAAAAGGACCAAACCTCAAGAATGAGGTGAAGAATGCAGTCCTTGCGGTTGCATTTCTGCTAGAAGATGATGTCAGCGACAAGATCTCAAGCTCCCTGGCCAATGCAGTCACTGCCAAAGCACTTGATCATGTCGACCCCATCATCCATTGCATCACCTCGTCCCTTGACTTTGTCACTGCAAGCGACACAATCTGAGCTGAAACTACTCTAGCCCTAACTGTAAGGGTGACTTCCGGGAGTCATGGCTCAATCACACAACTAGCAGAGGGAAATCCAAAGTTATATTAGACATGGTAATCAATGATACAATGGTAACTAATCACCTAGCAGAGGGAGATCCAAAGAGAACAAGTCTAAGGATTCTCTGCTGCTTGGTGCAGCGCATCAGCAGGCAGCAGAGGCATGTAAACAACTGTACAGGTGACTGGAGCTAACTTTAACCTTGGATAATGTTCAAACAGAAAGTATGGGAAGTTTTGGGGATTTTCTAAAAAGGAAACAACCTCTGGAGATCTCTGGAGGTCTAGAACAAGTCCTGGAGGTCTAGAGCGAGCCCCGGGGGTCCTGGGGAGTGGCGTAGGATGTGTCCAAAAATAGAAGTCAAATGGAAGTCCCCTGACATTAACAACAGTTGCAGCGCAGCTGACCAAGATTTCCACCTCCTTCAGCAAAACAGTGTCTAAACTCTCAGCCCCCTCACTGACCTCACCCAACCCCCTCACTGACCAGCCCTCATGGGCAAGCATTGTGGCAACCACCCTCACCGTGATTCTGGCAGCCTTCAACTCAATGGCAACCCTCTAACACACCCACCTCCAACAACGGTTGCTGCACAAATGAGAATGGTCTTGATCACCATTGTCACAGCATCCACCAACTCCACCTTGGAACACACACCAGCCACCAACTCTGAGCTACAAGCCTGCATAAACAAAGTGCTCGCCAAGATTGACAGGGCCAGAGCCAGCCTAGCCGTGGTTGGTGGTACTCCTAGTACACCCTCCAAGACTCTTGCATGCAGTGTCACCTGGCTCAAGAGAGGTGCATACCTGGTTGAACTTGACACTCCAGAATCAGCCAGCCAGTTCAGAAGTTATGCACATGACCCCATCTGGGACCTCACCAAGTCTTGCTTTGGGGACTCAGCACAGGTCATTGATAAGGCCTACAACCTCATCTTTTGCTTAGTACCATGCAGAAAGGTCTTTGACCCCTCAAGGGCTGAAGACATCACAACTCTCAAGTGAAAAAATGGGCTGGCCCAAGGTAGCATCACATCAACCACCTGGCTGAAAAAGGTTGAGAGATGGCATGCCAAGCAAATCATCGCCTCCTTAAAAGTGACCTGCAACTCTCCACACATGGCCAACCACCTTCTCTGAGAGTGTGTCTTTGTGGCTGAACACCATGTCATGATTTGAAAGGATCTTTGCAAGCCTCTGCGATGCAACAACTGCCAGGAATATGGGCACATCCATGCCTCCTGCAGTAAAACCTCCTGCTGCTCATATTGTGCCAGTACCAACAATAGCTTTGATGACTGTCCCTCCAGGACCACCCCACAATGCATAATGTGCGGGCCTGACTCTACTCACCTGAGCTCAGCTTGACACTGCCCAAGCTTCAGAAAATACTGTGATGATCTGGATACTTGCTATCCAGAGAACAGCATGCTTTTTTTTTTCACTAGCAATCCTGCCAACTGGGTCTTCCACCTGCCTAAGCTGTCTAAATCCCCCCCAGTATCCACTCCATGGGTCTCCGACTTACATGAATTGGAGCCCCTGGGCTCAGGCAGCATTCAGCTAATGCTGAACTGAGCTGTATGGCCCCTGCAGTCCTCCTCTCTAACCCCCCTGCTCCCAATGACCAGTAAAATAAAACTTTCACCCCAACTGCACATTTGGCAGCAAAACCTGCATAAGTCTCTCCTAGCTCAGGAAGCCTTACTTGGCACAGCCCGACCAGATGACTGGGACATCCTGGCACTGCAGGAGCCCTACCTCAACCACTACAGCAACACTAGAGCCACATCAAAATGGGTGACACACTACCCCCAAAACAGCCAGCATGACAGCAACACTCATGTGCACTCTATCATACTCATTACACTAATATTTCTACAGACTTTTATACCTTCCTTGATGTCCCCTCTCCAGATGTTACAGCAGTTTGCTTCCAAGGCGCCCATGGCCACCTGACCCTTGTCAATGTTTATAACAACTGTATCCATAATGATAGCCTCAACGCACTGTTGTCCTTCCTCTCCTCACATTTTCCCCTCATCTGCCTGTCACCAAATGATCACATGCTTTGGATTGGTGACTTCAACTGACACCACTTGCAATGGGAGACAATCAAAAACTGGCACCTGAACTCATTGGAAGCAGAGATCCAGCCTCTCCTCCATTTCCTAGGCCATTACCACATGGAGCATCTGGAGGAGGAACACTGACACAGACCCCATCATCTCCTGCTCCATTATGCCCTCTATCTGCCCTTCTACCACAGACCATCTACCTATTATTACAATTGTAGAGCTCCCACTCTCACACACATCCCCCCCCTCCCTCAAGGAACTTTCAAGAGCTTGACTGGAAAGTATTCAATAAATCGCTGAAGGCAAAGTTGGATGCACAGTCTCCTGCATGCCACATTAGAACTGCAGAGCAGTTCATAGCCAAGGTAACAGCGACGATGGCACTAATACACAGGGTCATGAACTGCAATGACATATGTCAGGGGACTTCCATTTGACTTTCATTTTTGGCACCTCACTACACTCCAACCCACCTCCTACGCCACTCTCTGGGACCCCTGGAGCTTGCTCTAGACCTCTGGAGACCTCTGGAGATCTCCAGAGGTTGTTTTCTTTTTGGAAAAGCCCCAGAACTTCCTGCACTCCTTGTTCAAGCATTAACCAAGGTTAAGGTTAGCTCCAATCACCTGTACAGTTGTTTCCATGCCTCCACCACCTGCTGATGCGCTGCACCAAGCAGTGAGGAATCCTTAGACTTGTTCTCTTCAGATTTCCCTCTGCTAGGTGATTAGTTACTATTGTATCATTGATTATCATGCTTCATATAACTTCAGATTTCCCGCTGCTAGATTTCCCTCTGCTAGTTGTGTGATTGAGCCGCAACTCCTGGAGGTCACCCTTACAACATAGTCCCAATGCACAAACTGTGCTCCTTCACTAAGTGCTGGTGGACTAAGGAGCTGATGGCTCTTAAAAAGGCATGGACAAAGGCCAACAACCTAGCTTACAAATACTGCAATGTCACTGACCATCCAGCTAAAGTCGAGGCCACAAAGCTGAGATCCTAGCTGAGTCTTTATTCCCTCCTCCACCCTATGCATATACCTCTTCCCCCTTTGCCTACCCTCAACCCCTGCCTGGCATCAGATTCCTTAGTTGAGGCCACATAAGGTCTGCTATTGACATGCTGAAACCCTATAAAGCCTTGGGTCCTGACAGGATACCTAACATTGTACTAAAGCAATGTGTGGACATCTTCACCGACCATTTATTTTTTATATACCATGCAGTCTTTGAGCTCAGTATTTACCACAGCTCCTGGTTAACATCCATTATGCCAGTTCTGCGCAAGCCAGGCAAGCTGGACTACAGCAATCTCAGAGCTTACCACCTAATTGGTCTCCTCAATACCATTGGAAAGCTCTTATCCACCATTGTTGCCGCTGACCTTTCTTTTCTTGCAGAGAAACACAACATGGTCCCTAGCTGACAATTTGGCAGATGCCCCAGCTGCAACACAACAAATGCAATGCACACAGTTGTCACCAAGATCAAGGATGCTTGGTGCACAGGACATGTGGCAGCTGCCCTGTTCTTGAATGTGCAAGGTGCCTTTTCAAACACTAGACATGACCGCCTCATACACAACATGCGTGAACACTGAGTCCCCAAATGCTACGTCAAACTTACAGAACACATGCTCACAGGTCAATGGACAATACTCAGATTTGATGGCCAAGACTCAGACCCATTTGAGGTACTCAACAGCACAACACAGGGCTGCCCCTTAGCAATGCTTTGTGTTCTATAATGCCCCGCTCATTCAGATCGCCAACAAGCCCTGCAAGAACAAACTTGTCTCTGGATTTGTGGACAACACCATGTTCCTGGCAACTGCCAAGACCCTCCCCAAATGCCATGCCACCCTAGCTGACATGATGCACAGAACAGACGGTGGATTTGACTGGTTTCTCTCTTATGGCTCACCGTTCGAACTGACAAAGCTCACTCTCATGAACTTCCCTTGCTCTCAACTTGACAAAATTTCTGGTGACCTGTCACTCATGCATATCAACCCAGGGAGTGCAACAACCACCCAGCTTGTCAAGACTGTCTCCACGTACAAGTACCTGGGGATCATCTTTGACATCAAGCTCCAGTGGTCCACCCACTCTCAGAAAGTCATCGCACAAGCAGCCTAGTAGTCAATGCAGGTGATGCGCCTCTCCAAGATCTCTGGAGGAATGTCCCCCCATCACATGCACCAGCTCTACAACACTGTGGCTGTTTCTGCCATCACCTACGTTGCTGAGATCCGGTACTCAAGCATGTACACCTCGCCCTCAAGACTGAGAAAACAGGGCTCTGTGGCTGTTACCAACAAGCTCATCCCCTCTCAGAGGCATGCCATGCAAATCATCACAAGAGCCCTCAGCACAACAGCAGGGGACACACTAGATGCACACACCTTCCTGCTCCTGGTCGAGTTTCTCTTCAAGAAAGTACTATTCCATGCAGCAGTGCGTCTTTCCTCTCTTCCTCAATCCCATCCCCTCTTCACCCTTGTGCATTGCATGGCCAAACACTATGTTGCCAAGCACAGCTCCCCACTACACCACCTCTTTCACTTCACTGCGGTTATTCCTAACACTATAGAGACTGTCGAGCCCATCTGATGGTGGCCGAACTACATGCCCTCCTTTTCAACTGTCATTGCAGACAACAAGGAATCTGCCCTGGCCCTTGCCAGCAACAACTTTGCCTCACCCCCCACAGCAATCTATTGCAATGGATCAGGCTACAAAGATGGTATTGGCGCCTCCACAATACTATACGTCAGAGGGGTTGAGAAGCAGAACCTATACTATCACCTTAGTAGCAAGTCCCAACACACCATATATGAAGCTGAAATAGTGGGCATCATCCTTGCCCTCTACCTACTGACCCTTTTCATAAGCAAAATTACCGCACAATCCATCATTGGTAGTGACAGCCAAGCAATGCTGCAAGCACTAAACAATCAATGCCCCCACCCATTTCACTACCTCCTTGACCACATCTACTTGGCAGCTGAATGCCTCCACACCAAACAAGACCACCTCAAATAAGCAACGGAGCACCAATGTGCTGCCTACAGAGGGACCCTGTGGTCCAACCACACCCACAATGTCATTGACCTACAGCTCCACTGGAGCCCTGGCCACATCAGTTTCCAGCTCAACAAACATGCAAACTAACTAGCCAAAAAAGCCACCAAAGGTCACTCAAGTAACTCCAAGAAGCTCTCACCGCTCCTTAGACGCAACCCACTGCCAACCAGCATTACTGCAACTTGACAAGCAGCTCTCATCAACCTCACTGACAAATGGAAGAACTGCTGGAAGCAATCCCCATGCTATGCTGACACTCATGTCATTGATCAATCTCTACCCTCAAAGAAATACCTCTACTTAACCCAACTTCTCAACCAGCAACAATCTGCCCTTCTTATGCAACTCTGCACCCACCATATCCCCCTCAATCAATACCTCTTCTGCATCAGACGCTCTGAAACACCAGTTCATCATAGAATGCCGCCACTACTAATTTGAAAGACACTGTTACTGTCAGGTTCCACTGACCACAGGGGCTCAGTCCACTGGGCGAATACCTTATGTGGTAATCCACCGTGTCCACAGATGCAGAGCACCAGTAGGGCATGAGGCGTAGGAGACTAAAGCGGGGTGGGAGCGGTATGTAGGGGAGTGCCGGTAGCGCTGGTGAGTGGGCGAGTGCTGGGGAGGGTGGAGGACGAGTGCTGGGAGTAGGCGCGAGTCTCAAGAGTACAAAAGGGTGGAACGAGCGAGCGCCGGTGCACGAGTAAGTTCCAGGGCTCAAAGAGGTAACGGGCGCGGGGACTTAGCAAGTCTCAGGGATGGAATCAAAGACGCGGAAATCAAGCAGGCCAAAAGGGAAAAGGGTCGAGATAAGACAGAGGGAAAGGGAACAGATTAAGCTGAGATCAGGAGTCGGAGACAGAAGAGCCAAGAGAACTTAGAGTAGGAGAGGGAGAGGAGAAGCAAAGTAGAATGGATTAGAGTACGAGACAAGTAGAGACGAGGCAGGGAGATGATACAAGGCGAGTACAATAAGAAAAAGAAACAAGTAGAAATGATGAGACCAGGATGCATGAGAAGATGAGATAGAGACGAGAACACAACAAAACAGTACAGAGCTACAGTAATATCAAGACTAGAGTACTACTTACTACTCTATGACTTATATACTACATAGTATGTAGGCCCTGGGGCTCAGGCTCAGGTTCCAGTGGTGGGTCGTGGCACCAGGGCTTGGGGTGAGACCCAGGGGCCACACAGGGCAGAGTGAGGTTGAGACATGTCGTGCAGGGTGGGGGTCTCATACTGGAAACACAGAGACACGTGGTGGTGGGGCGGTGAAGAGGGAGCAGGAGTGGGATGTGGCATGCAGAGGTCAGGTCAGTGATGATGTGTGACTGTGATGTGTGATGGGGGTCTCAGCACAGGCCGGGGGTGACAGGTGGTGCTGGCGCTGATGTGGTGTCAGGTTCTGCTGACCTCAGGGGCTCAGTCTACTGGGCAAATCCACCTTACGGCAATTCACCGTGCACGAACACAGAGCACCGGGAGTAGCGCGAGGCGTAGGAGACCGAAGCGGGGCGGGGGAAGGTGCGTAGAGGAGTGCCGGGAGTGCCGGTGGGGGAGACGAGTGCCGGGGAGGGGGAAAGACGAGTGCCGGGGGTTGGCGCGAGTCCCAGGGGTGCGAAAGAATGAGTCGAGCGAGCACCGGGGGTGAGCGAGTCCTGGGGATCAAAAGAGAAGCAGACGAGGGACTTAGCGAGTCCCGGGGATCGAAGCAAGGCTGGGGAAGTCGAATAGCTGAAAGGGGAAAGAGTTGAGATAAGATAGCGGGAGATCGAAATGATTAAGTCGAAAAGAAGAGAGCCGGGAACGTAGAGTCGAGAGAACTTAGAGTGGGAAAGGGAGAAGAGGACAACGAGATTAGATTAAGAGATACGAGACGAGTTGAGACGAGAGAGATAGTCGAAACGAGGCGAGTATGAGAAAAGAAGCAGTAAAGTAAGGAAACCGGGGCACGAGAGAGGCGAACAGAGACGAACACA
>JAGGAQ010006318.1:0-20049 GCA_017657225.1 Termitomyces sp. T69sscA
TCTGAGTGACCTTTTTGCCATATGCAAGCGGGATGATGAAACTCTTATGGAAGTTTGCACTCGGGTTGAAGGTGCTCACAAGAGTTCGGAACTGATCCGGACGTAATGGCTCGCGGTTGTTCTTCTGAGGCTCTCCTAATCCGAAATTTTCTTGTAGCGAGGGGCATTTCAGTGGTACCATCTCTCGTTCAAGGATTGATCTTGGGCATGCTAGCGATCGGATGGGTACTTTGCACACGAGGAAATCTTGCCACTTTGTGTAGGCTGCTGCGGAATAGGCACCGAGCTCAAAGGCCAACTACATACACTAAACCTTTGAACTCATTTCGACTGGATGCGAGATATTGACGAAGAGACATCCTATTAGCTTGACGATGTTGAAAAGATCGATTCGCGGGCATCTCTTAATTTTCTTCATCTTACCCAATGTGGGTCAGCTTTCTAGATAATTGTCTCTTACTGTGAAGGCTATGACCACTGGATCTCGTTTGAAAGCTTGCTTCGAAATGGATGATGCCCTTTCGCCCATGCATTTAATTGCGTCCTTGGCTGGAAAATGGAGATATTGACCTCGCAAATCACCAAGAGAGCCTTCCGGTAGACGATGTGCAGGCGCTTGGGCTGGAAACAAAATTAATTTCCAGGTATTTGCGAAAATTCGTCACGGCAGCGTCGCCAACAGGCCATGTACGCATGCAACCTACAATACGGAGGCGGCGGGATGGAATTCCAAATCAGCTCCAATGATAACGCGGTTATTTCAGAGTTGTCAGAAGAGTTGGGTGGGCTAAGCTGTGCTCGTTGGGTTGAAGTTGCAACCAAGGTACTCTGGGCCAGGCGGCAGTACAACGTTTTGACACTGTGGGCAGAAAGACATGTTGTATAGCCGAGAATCGAACGAACTAAATATCCTCTCATGTATCGTAGGGAATACTAGGCAATAGATACATTTTCAACTAATCCTTAGAGCGAGTGTTCGCTGCCGGTGCATCTGCGGTGATTGGTACATCCTCAGAAGGGGGGTGATCTGAGGCGTCAGATTTCTTGGGTCGTCCTGCTTTCTTCTTCGATGCACTAATACCTTCGGCGGATACAGGGCTCGCACCAACATCCGTCGCCTTTCCCTCCGTTCCTTTCTCGTCTTGTGCTTTGTGTACCTTGGAGTCCTTCCTCGGACGCCCTGGTCCTTTCTTCTCGCTGCCGTCCCCGGCTTTGGTAGTCTTCGCTTTCTTCGCTCTTTTGCCAGGAGACTCTTCAACAGCTCCTTCAGCACCACCCGCCGCCTCCTCTGCTTCACGTTTTTGACCAGTACTGGCACCCGCATTGGACTTCTTCCGTGGACTTCTCTTCTTCTGCGCTTGCTTCCCAGTGGACTCCTGCTTGTCTTTCTCGCTGACACCACCTTGATGCTCCGCCGTCGTGTAGGCTTCGGCATGCTCACCCCCTGAGGGAGCTTCTGCAGAATCGCCCTCTGCAGACGAACTGAGCTTAGTGAGTTCACTAGCGCGTTTGACGACGTCATTGCCAGCGCGCTCGACGTGGACAGCGGGATTAGAGGGGTCGGCGTTCTTGTGGACGAGCTTTCCCTTCGTTTCGATTTCAAGTTTGCCTTCCGTCTTTATTTCTGCTACCGTTCCAGTGGGCTCTGAAGTACCCCATTTCCAGGAGACTGATTCAATTGTGAAAAGCTGGAAAGTATTTTCGGAAAGGGCCAACTCACCTTCGTCGCCTTCTTGAAGATTTTTGTCCGCCATAAGATGATTGACTGACTTTGTGATGGTAGGATAGGAGCCTCAACACAGGTCAAGTTATATGTAGCTATTCATAGTCTGAGACATGGCATGTCGTCACAAATTACAGCACAATCCCATTTTCACGCTTCTCACGCTTTGACAGTCCAAGGAATAAGTTGCCTGAGAGGGAAACTAAAGCGGATTGAAAGGCTTTTGGGAGTGTATTGTGCATCCAGAAGTCAACTAACGAGGAAGGAAGATGGCAGGATGGATACAACAAGCATAGCAACGGCCAAATGTTGACAGTTATTTACTTGTGCAAGTGGCCAATCTTGATCTTCTCTTCCGGTGGTTGAATCATGCAATAATACTTGGTGCATGGCTTGCTTTCTCTGAGTAGGTCACTTGTGCAAAGCTTGATAGCGCTACCTCGAGTACTGTCTAAATTTCTGGGGATATAACAAACAGAACTTCGTTCCACCTGCACAATTTCACCGAATGCCAAATAGTTCTGGGTAGATATAAATCTGTACGGGACTCATGAAGTCTCTTGAGAATGATGCAGGTTTCACAGAATTTTCAACGTAGTGCCGAAAAACTTTATCTTGCAATTTGAAGTAAGTGATCGTAACTGTGTTGCGGGGACTATACCAAAGCACTTATCAGCGACAGAAAGAGTTTGCCAAGTTGGATCAGGGCAAAGGGGAAGCAAAGAAGCACTGCTACACCTGGAAACGTTAACCGACGATCAGGAGGACAGATATGTGTCCCAGTTAGTTATGAGTGGCTGAAAACAGTTCGAGCTATCTCCCATTTCTTGCGAAGCAAATACCCAGTCTTCGCTCCTTCTATACGCATGGACCAATGAGCGACATTGAAGGCTTTTGTGGGGCATTTTGGCAGTCGCATCAGCGGCAATGCACCACTGCCACGGCTGCCAAGAAGGGAACGAAGATATCACCGGCAACTCACAGCATTCTCTGGCGAGCCGAGGTGTTCGCATCTACATATATAACAAGTGCTCAAAGCATCCTGATAATTACGACCCTTTCTCCTGAACATCATATATGTCTGTGTACATCGAAGTCTGATCGATTTGCCTCTTAGCTCAGGCTGCAATGTTCGCTCCTCGCAATTCG
The DNA here is from genome assembly GCA_017657225.1 of Termitomyces sp. T69sscA. Classification (NCBI taxonomy): domain Eukaryota; kingdom Fungi; phylum Basidiomycota; class Agaricomycetes; order Agaricales; family Lyophyllaceae; genus Termitomyces; species Termitomyces sp. T69sscA. Next base: position 2,873 of record JAGGAQ010006318.1, read on the forward strand.
CGTCCATCAGATTTTAGGGGGAAGATCTTGTACAAGCCTGAGCATGAGGTTGGTAGATCACTTTCGTTTTATATCAAGTATATCAAGTGCTAAAACTCGACTATTTTCTCCAGCCCACTCGAAAGCATCATGTCAAGGAGCTACCAAATAAAGTACCCCTCAAGTTGCGGCACTGCTCGATTGATAAGTGCCAGAAGCCAATAGGGAGCGGTACAACGACGTCTAGTGAACACACGGTGTCAGTCGTTGAGACCACGACCATGTCTGAGCATGAGGTTGGTCGATCACTTTCGTTTTATATTAAGTATATCAAGTACTAATACCCGACTATTTTCTCCAGCCCACTCGAAAGCATCATGTCAAGGAGCTACCAAATAAAGCACCCCTCAAGCTGCGGCACTGCTCGATTGATAAGTGCCAGAAGCCAATAGGGAGCGGTACAACGACGTCTACTGAACACACGGTGTCAGTCTTTGAGACCACGACTATGATAGAAGCATTTCGTAAATACAAGATCAAGAAAAGTTATATTCTTGTTTTAGGCAAGAGTAACAACCTAGTTGGCATAATCACATCAACAGACATAGTCTATCGTGTTCGTTCCCTTCGTTTCGTGGTGACAAGAGTCATCTAATCCAGAAGCTTCAGGTTATTGCCTATGGTCTTGATCCCCGTTCCACCATCGCTGCCCAAATCATGACTCGGAATCCGGTAGTGGCCCATGACTCCATACAGTTTCGCGATGCCTTGATGTTGATGGTGTCACACAAAATCAAACATTTGGTATTGTAGTTTCTTTGTCCTTGGATTCCCAGTCGGACTGAGTTTTTTTGAGCCCATTTGTGATAGGAATGGGAGCTTTGTACGCATGCTACATCTCATAGATGTCTTCAAGGAGTACTTTGAAAACCCTTGCTATAAACTGGACGCCTCGGAAACCTTATATAACTCCGTTGTTTCTGCCAAAGCAGCGCTTGGGACGAATGATTCGCTCGTGCAGATGCTCCACTCTGCTATGAAACTTGTTCAACAGTCATCTATACCCGATTTCAATACGGTCGTCGCCGATCAACGACGACCTATTTTTGTTGGCCCTCGATACACTGTGCGTCGGGTTGCCCAGATTATGAAGTATCAAAATGCTTCGGCTGTGTGTATTGTGGGCCATGGCATTCCTGATCAGAATGGAAGTCGTGCCTTGCTACAAATATTGGGATTATGCGCTCCGAAGGATCTTGCTTCCCATTTTATTGAATTTGGTACGGTCGGCTTAAAGAGTGGTATTAGCAGGGTTATGAAGAATGATTTCCTGAAAATTGATCCATCAATAAGCTTTGACCAAGTAGCTAAGAGGATGTTGAGTGTGTAGCATTGATCTTTCTTTGCATCCGATGATGACACACAATGTTGACAGGTGGATCATTTTCAGACAGTCTTGTTGAAAAGATGGAGGGCGCGCCCTCCATTGTCAGCATGTTGACAATGTCCACTGCCATGATTTTCCACAGAGATCAATACCCTCACCGTCATATGAACACAACCTTCTATAAAAACCCGATAATGGCAGAAGCCAAAAAAAGGATTTCCATACACAATATTCGGACACTGTCGCCAAAAGTTAATCTGAGTCGCGCACGTCTGGAACAGAAAGATAACGCTGACAGTGGTTCTACGGTGACTGTGGCTGGCGCCAAGGTGCCTGTCGGACATGTACCGGCTGCCGCCAAGGACAATGACCCCCGCAATCACGAAGCGCCACCGGATTACACTCTTAGCGTCAGTTCGATTGACACTAAAGCACAGTCATTACTGGACTACCCTCTTCGAGGTCATCAAGCATTATTGGATTTGAAGAGGCATTATGATATGTTCATTGGTTATTTGCCACTCAAAGATAGGTCTGTAGGTATGTCAATGGTTCGGTGGCACTTTTCTGCTGATTGGAAATTATTTTCCTAGGGCACGTGAACCAACCAACCGCACAACACAGAATCGTTGCACTCTGTAGCGTTCAGGTATATGAACTTTCAACCGACGTTTACGATGAATTATTGCGTCGCCAGAAGGCATGGCGGGATGAATATGCAAGTAGGCTACTTTATATTTTATCTGTGTTTTTCCACAAATGCGATATCTGAACAGCACCATTTCTTCCTCCTCGATCCGGCTTCTCTACTGAACGAAATCAATATCGACAAAAGCTGTCTTCATTGTCGCCTTCTCATTTCCAAAACCTTGTTAAAGAGGTTTACGTCGAGCTATATCGACAGTATCCAGCTTTACGAGAGGAATCTCAGAAAACTCACTCGATTATTGTAAGTAGTAAAAGACCCTCTCACCCTATGCTAGTTTACAATCATTTTTCATTTCCAAAGGTTATCATTGCAAGATTGGCCGATATTCTCGTGGATGTATCCCAATATAGACGCCTGCTTGGCGTTCGTACCCAGAAAGCCAAACACCTTCTAGATTTTTTTCAATATGTTTGTGTTCTTTACCCATCTTAACTGTCTGTTAGTGCCTTTTTGACGGCAGCAATAGGCTTTAGATATGCCTGGATTACATCGCCAGCTTTGGCGCAACTTTCTCGTTGCAATGCAACGGCTCTCTCAATGTTCTGGATTATATCCGACATGTTACGACCTGACGGCAATCGAGTTGATGGGTGATCATCCTATAACGTCTGGTGGATTTGCGGATATCTATAAAGGAAATTGCGATGGTCAGCTGGTTTGTCTCAAGGTCATTAGGGTGTATCAAACTTCGCACTTGGAACTATTTCTCAAGGTATGCAACCTCCTTTCCAGTGCAGCCATGCTCACTATCGTCCACCAAAGCGAATTTCTTCGGAATCTATCCTTTGGGGTCAATTAAAACACCCTAATATCCTTCCATTCTACGGAGTATATTACTTGAACAAACGCCCTTGTCTGGTGTCACCATGGTTGGATCAAGATATCAACTGCTTCTTGAGCGATAATCCAGACGCTAATCGTAGGCTTCTGGTAATTTCAATTTCAACTGCTCAGGTAGCCCAACCTTTGATCGATCATGTTAGGTTTCCGATGTGGCATCAGGTCTAGCGTTCTTACATTCACTAGATATAGTTCATGGGGACCTCAAAGGAGTTCGTTCCTCGTCGGTTTTCCGCTCCATCTCTGCGCTAACTACTGGCTCTAGGCTAATATTCTCGTCAACAAGTTTAAGAGCGCGACCATAGCTGATTTTGGTCTTTCCGCTGTCTCTGATTCCAATATTCTGCATTGGGCATCACACTCTAGTGTTGCATCAAAAGGTGGTTCTGTCCGTTGGCAAGCTCCAGAGTTATTCGATGATGTCCATGACGAAGTCATCCATAATTCCAAGGCATCTGATGTATATGCTTTCTCCTGTGTAGCATACGAAGTAAGCTACGCTGTATCCAGTGGTAAACGCACTAATGGTACCTACCTCTCCCTCAGATATTTACTGGGAAACTTCCTTTTTTTGAACTCGGAAAGCTAGAGGCGACAGTCCTACTCAACGTGAAAGCTGGAGTCCGTCCATCTTGCCCTACCGATTTGAGCCCAGCCTGGTGGCCAATGCGCCTGACTAGATCCTTTTGGAGACTCATGGAATCCTGTTGGCATCCAGATCCGGAGGAGCGGCCAAGCATTGAAGTTGTCGGCGCTCACATCGACCTGAAAGGGTTGGACAGTCGTTTTCACAATGTTGACATTATTTCATCTCCAGATTTCCAGTCTTTGTTGTCCTCTAGGTCGCACACTCCATCATTCCCAGCCATTCAAGAAATTCTAAACGATCTAGAGCATTTGAGAAGTGAACCGCTTGCTGAAGCTAGCTCGACATAAATTGATATTCCAACCGGACGCTTTTCAAAGGACATGGGTGCAAGGGTGCTAGTGACAAATATTGTTGCTCACTTTCATCACCTGATGCTCGTGCCGTTGGGCCAAGATGCTTTTATACGCATATTTACTGGATGACTGCTAGGTATCCACCTCGGTCTTTCTGGACTGAGGTTCGATACTGTATCGGACTATTCTAGCTATACTGGTTCTGGACTTCCAACCTATGAACGCTGGTGTACACTATGAGTATTACGCCAAATAAATCCAGGGTGACATGTCTGCCACGATGTATAAGGAATCATTTTAGCTGTCACTGACTTTTGGCCGATTCACAAGTAGTGATTGTAGTTATTATGATACACCAATGCCGTTCATCCTGTGGTGTGCCCTAACAAGAAGCAGGGGAGAATGAATTCGCGGCGTGAGACTCAGAAGGGGGACGGACAGTAACCGATACTTAATCATTACATTTCTTCGTGTATTCAAGTATATTGCGAACCCACGGCCGCCTACCCAGTCTTCTTCATTATACACTTCCTGTAAATTAACTAATATCCATGGTGTTATAATCTGAACCTATAATATTACAGACTAGTCAGTCCGTAGTCCTCAGTCCGAATATAATTGACTGAGGGCATGCTGCGTATCGTAAGTAGTGTATATATATCGGTTCGTAACAATGAGGGGGTGGACAAAGCATAAGTGTGATATAAGAAAGTGGCCGCGGACAAGTGGCCAGGAGCGCACCTACGGTGTCACAGATGTGACGTCTGTGATATCCTAACACATGGAGCATTCTTACAGCACGTGCGCCATCCACCGATAATGCTACAAGTCGAACTTGGTCTTAGTGACCGCTACGCGTTGATGCACGTTGCAAAGCGTAGAGCTTGTAACGGAGACCAAACAGATTTTTCGGCAAGTCTGTATCCTCTTCATCTAGAGAAAGGGATGGTAGAAGTCTCAGAAGAGGCAGTAGCACGACTGATGCATTATCTCACATAGAGGATCCAGTTCAACTTCAGGTGCTCCTATGCCAGATTGCATAATCACACCCCCATCAGAACGTTGACGTAGGTTGAGGATTAACCTTGACACCATAAGGTTTGTGATTCTATGGATGCGAGATTGGTTATGATCGGTTGAGAGATGGTGATGGCCTACAAAGTACTAAAGCTCGCGTTAATAGCCTTGATGTCTGGCTATATATAGAACAAAATGAGTTGGTTATATGTCGGCATACATGATTGAAGTAATTTACGGGCGCGAGCTGGATCTGACATCAGAACTTTCGCGTGGTTGTCTCAGTGACGGCTCACCATAAATATAAGGACCGTGACAAGGTTTACAATGAAGATAACAGCAAAATAGAGTACTCCTATTTGGCGCTGAGAATCAAAACTGCACGATGGAATGAGGGCAAAACCACACCATCATGAAGTATCTGATCCAACAGGGTTTTACCGGTGCCGTGCCGCAGACGTTTATGCTGAAACACGCGATAGAGAGTTGCAAAGAATATAACCGAGTCTATAAGATAGAGTCAGTGCCACGAGTAGGTACTGGACGTAATATAATGCGAACCGAAAGCCAATTCCGCTATCCACGTGAAGGCGAACCGTCTGCTCTGTTCTATCAATAACTTCTGCTTCCAACTTAAGAACCACTAACAAATGAGTTCTCCCAACTAGGATACAGCCAACGAGACCTATGGAAAAGAGTTAGTTGATGTCAAGGGTCGCAAAGTCTCACGGATACCTTCCGGAAGGTCGAGCCTCGTTCCGTCCGTGAATGACCACTAGCATTAGAGATTGAACATTAATTGTCAATGACGATGAATCAAGAATCAGTATACAATCTTAATAGCTAGTTCCGCCGCAAGGAGGATACCACCTAGTACCGCTACTGTTAAGCTCCGAGAGTACATGGCGTATAATCTCAGGACAAAAATGACTGAAAGACAACCTTTGTGAATCAAAGACTTGAACACGATGAGCGCACCTACCTCCGATTGTGCACGACGTCACCACCTTAAGAGCCTCCGGGAATAATACATAGCGGTCACAGACGGACTTGCTCCATGGATCGTGAAATGCTAGAGAGCAGGTTCAGCGGTCAATGACCATGGTAAATGAGTAGAAACGAGGCTTGCAGGCGATAATGACAATGTAACCTAGTGGGGAAAGATAACGGTTCTAATTTCACTCAGATATTGACGATGGAGGAACGAAAACTCTAACTCACCATGGTCCATAATATGGTCATAGGCGTATACGGCCGCAGCCATATCCTTTCTATCTCATCGCCCATCGTGATAGCCATATCATAGAAAAGCATCACTGTGACCTTCAGACCGGACGAACAAAGAAGTAATCAATTGGGACACAAACCACACGCAGCGAGAGCGAACATTTTCGCTGCCATCCTGAATGAAGTCGCATCAGAATTATCACCAAGACAGAGATGAAAGGCACGCACAAATGGCCCGCAGTAGTTGCAAGTTCTGAGGCACTGAGCGCATTAGACATGATAAGGACGAGGAAAAGGGGTGCAAGCCATCAAAGCGAAAATCATTCAGGTTCAATTACGAGTGACATAGTTTGTACGGAAGGAAACGCCTGTCACGGGCATCAAGAAATCACGATCTTGGCCTCATGGGCACGCATGGTTACATACATGGTGCGGAAAATTGTTGTCAAAATTCCGAAAGTAATTACCGCGCCGGTCACCCGAAGCAACAAACGTCTACATATGTAGTATCAATCATTGACAGGACACAGACAACATTCAAAGATGTTTTTGAGCATGCATTTACTGGTCTATCTGACCATCTTTGTACTTTTGTTCCATGTGAAAAATGAAAAAAGTTACGAAGAAACTTCAAGCTCAGCTTAGCTCGGCAATCGGGATGACCACATGGTTGGAAAAGTTGCGCAAAGTAGGGTGTAGTAATGGATTTATGCGGTCAGTTAATTAAATGTGGCACGAAGTAAATGGTTTGGAAAAACAAGCGACAAAATTATTCTTGTTAACTTCACAATTCGCCATCCCATAGAATGAACGGGCGATGAACAGAAGCGTGTGACGTCAATCTGCTTCACTTGTAACAGAGAATTTGTATGTCGAGTGCCATTCGAAGTCTCTTCCTGGATAATCTATTTTTTTTATTTTCGCAGTCGTGAGTGAAGCGTACGAATCGTCACTCGACGGAATGGAATAGTCTCACAGATCTGATCCACACCCCATTCTGGTGTGTTGATTGCGTCAATGTATCCTTCTTGTTCAATTGCTACTGCAGACCATCTTCCATAAGTGAGACTCGGTCCACCATGAACGGCTTTGCGAGTAGTATTAAGCCAAAAGGAGGTATACACTTGAACTGCTGGTTGATCCGTAGAGATATCAACCCTGAGGCTAGCCATCAATTGACGACAGTGGTTACACAAGCCCGCACCTACCGGATGCCAGAGCTATCACTCCAGAGCGAGGTTCCAATCTTGCTGCTCTCATTATTGTCGTACACCCAGGCGTGATCATAACCTTGACATCCTATGAAGAGCTTAAAGGCGAACGCAGAGCGGAGCAAGGAGGCAAACAGACCAGGACCGCAGAGATTGATGGTGTCATTCCAACGAGCACCGATGTTCTGTTCTTCTCTAAAATCAAACGGCGTTCCTTCAACTTGGATGAAGTCACCAGTCGGGATGGCAATACTATCAACAGCAATGACTTTCGAGGAATCAACTTGCAGATGATGCCCAAGAATATTGTCAACACCATCTTGGAAGGCGTCCAGGTTCCTTCGAAATGATCAATGTACGAGCGAGATAATCAAAATCGAGATGGCCCACCAATAGATGTGCTGTGTAAGCATAATGGGTGTCTATGGTACATCTCGTTAGTTGCATTGTAACGTTTGTCAAAAAGGGCAATTGACCTGTTGTGTGGCAGTTGCGAAGACCTCAGTTTCCAGAATACCGCCTTCGTAAACTGTATGAGTAGCCTGTAATGAATCGTCAATTTGCCGACCCTATAAGGTATTCGAACATCAAATCGACTTACGTATGCCGTAACATTTCCAGGGAAGCCTTCGTCTGCAGCGTCAAGATGTCTGTACGTGACACTCGTTGCTGTTTTGGAAACGATTGTCCAGTTTCGTCTATCCCAGCCGTAGATACCGCCATGAAGGGTGACCTAACGTTATGCCTCATGATCAACTTCGGCTTTAAATCGTTTCTGAGAGGCTTTACCTGACCTGCAGGCGCCTTCGATGAGGTTATCATCAAACAAGTAAATATGTGCTAGGCTCACCGCTATTTAGAGGGATGTGATAGACATTAGGGCCGTCTGGTTGGGGATCTTTCGTAATTGGAATCGAAAATGTGCCTCCAATGCCAGAGGTGAAAAGGGTTCAATTGAAGGCAGAAAGAAGAATACCATTTTTAATACGATTCGCATATCTGGCAAGATGGTTTTTGATCAATTTAGACATACAAGACTTGTAAACTTCTATACTGACCGACCAACAATAGGATTGAATACTGGATGGTCCGGATCGGTTAAGAGACGAGTCTAATATTCCATATAGCTCTATGCAAGGTAAAAACACAGCCAGACCGGGAGCACATACATTGTCATCATATCCAAGAATCACATCCCTTGCTTTCCCGTATTTATCCTTAACCCATAGTTCGGTCATCGTAGCACCGAAAGACACAAACTTTGCTGTAATAGACCCATCCGGTGCCGACAAGGTCGTCACGTCGAAGGGCTAGCAAGCAAAAGTGTGATAATCGATAGATGGAAACCTGAGGCCGGCTAACTTACCCATGACGAAGGAAAACCCAAAGAGATTAAGCTACTCAACACGATGAGATGTAAAAGCATGGTAAAAGGAGTTCAGCCCCTCTTTTTACTTGCGTGTCTCTTGATATTTAAAGGATCCGATCTAAATCCTGCCTATTAACTGACGCATATCGGTAAATATAAGACTCTAACCCCACCTATTTTTGGTCACTTGAGGGACCCATTTATTCACGAATGCTCGGCATGGCGGAAGATCAGAGGGTTCTCTTTCATTGACATCCTTTACGCGGAAACTATGGACATCGTTTCAAGGACCACGAGGCCTAGGAAAGAGCATATCCTACACTGCCACGAGTTGTTCGGATTATTCGCGGTTGTTTGTCTTCGCTGAGTTATCTATATAACTGTAGTGACAAGGCCTAGCGGTTTAGAATCGCCGTCAACGATATAGGGGACAGAACTCAAGGAAATAATCAACGTATGAGCGCAGCGAAGGGCCATGCAGAAAGGGACTTGAGAATTCATCGGTTCATTTCAATCCGACGGAAACTGCTGCGCAAATTTAGTGTCAGATAGCGTCAATCCATCCAGATCCTTTCCCCAAGCTCTTGATAAGTGACAAGCAATGTTCGTGGATGTCTGTCTGCAGAATTCTACTTTGCGCATGTCAGAAAAAAAAAGCCCTCGATCGGATGTCCCTACCACGCTTGATAGATCTTGAAATTTACCGTAGAGCTCTCTGACTGTAAATGCTCAGAAGTCCGTCGAACTGCATCCTGTGTTCTAATGTCATGGCTAGAGAAAAAATAATCCTTGATGAGAGTTCTCACTGAGTTCTCACTGTTGTCTGGCTTCTCAGTCATTGGATCATCCAACTCAACATCAGAACTTGAGCCACCGTCGAAGACTCGGCAATCCTTGCTTTGGATTTTGCCTATCTACATGCTCTTGCGGGAATGTCTCGCGCGCTTCTAGCGATATTCGACCGGTATCTCACATGATGAGATCCCGGGGCTGAAATACTTGGTAATAACGTGGAGGAAATTCTGCGGACGCCTTGAAACAACTTTCATGGTTGATAGATGGATACTACGCCTAATCATGGACACGAACCTTTGAGAGTATCATGAAAGGCTATCTTAGTCACCTTGCATATATATCAATCTATAACGCTGATGATCATTCAAACTACACTCTGGCATACGAGCATCGTCGATGTTGAAATTTGGTCCACGAATGAGTGTTCCACTGATCTAAAAGTGCGGAGGACGTGTTTTCTCCAGAAACGGTTAGCGTGAACTCCACAGACTGTACGAAAACTTACTCTTTTTGAGGAGCGCTTTCAATTTCCAGAAGATTATCTTCACGTTATTCAAGTGGTGTTCCTCAATGATAAAAGGCGTCAAAGCGAGTTTCATTTCCATCTATTCAAGAACATTTGCTTAGTACACTAAAAGGGAACGTTGTCTTCAAACATTACCCGCATTGCGTCGTTGGTGAACTTATTATCATGATTTGTATGACAGTGTCAAGATTGAGTAACGGAAAGTGAATCAGAATGCTGTATGGCAATCCGCAAGGCATGAGAAAGAATGAGCCGACAATCCTGCAAAAACAGACCGAAAGATCTGCATAATCGTGCCGAAGATCAGCCTTGTTGTACTAGAAATCAACATCGCGGCTTCAGAAAGGCAACTCTTTCATTGTGCCCGGTCAATTAATTTTCACACAGTTGTCTCTCATCGTAAATATCTTCTGAATTTTCTCTTACCTTCCTGAGCCTTGGCCATATGACTTTTAGGTTACAATCTTCATAAACAGCTATCTTATTTTTGCACGCATCATGACCATGTTATTTACCAAGAGCACCGAGTTGTTCCCCCACAACACGTCTCAAAGCCCACCGACTTCTTTCCCATTCCTATTCTCAGTCGCTGCTGATACCGATCTCTGGCTTAAACCTGCGGCAATCGGTGGACCACCCTCATCTCTTCCTCTGATAACAGGGAACCAGCCAACATTCTATGCTACTACGTCACTGTCGTCCTTTGTTCGAGCGACTACGACAGTATCATTCTTGCCTGAATTTCTATATGACCAAGCAGGCTTGGTGCTCCTTTTCCCACATGATCAGAGTAAATGGATCAAGGGTGGGCTGGAATACGTAGATGGGATTTCGAAGCGGAGTGTAGTAGTCACGACTGGGCAAGATCATGGCGCGGATTGGAGCGTATCACCTCCCATTTCTCGCACATCCGATGATACTGGACGTGTACGTACGGTCGTAGAGTTTGAGCGAGAAGAAGACGGCACGGGATCGAGCCTCTTCGTGAAAATTGACGGGGAAGTGGTGAGAGAGATTACATGGGTATTTGCTGCACCACAAGATGACGAAGAGATATGGATCGGATTTTACGGAGCGCGGCCGGCCAAAGCGGATGTAGCGGGTGATCTTGATGTTCAAGTTGAAGACTGGAATGTAACTGTAAAGAAAAGACGCTGCTGAGTAGTGGATTGTAGACCTTTGCCATCAATCGATCTCTCATCATATATTAGTATAAGATCTGACACTGTACTCTTGATACCTCATGATTGAAGGAAAAATGAGGACAGTGAAACTACCGTCCTTACATTAGTTTGAGTTCTATCGGTCTTCGGGCCACAAACTCTCCGAGAAAAAAAGCTATCGAGATTATGATCAACATTTAATCCACAGTCACCAATCGTGTAGGCTCCGGTGTTGTTTCAGAAGTTCACGAGACAAGAACATGCAAAACGTGATTGAAGCTATGCGACGAGTTTTTCTTTCTTCTTTTCTTCTTTTATAATATTCCCTTTCGGGATTAGATTTCAAAATCGGTATACATGGGTTTTGTATGTCCTCAACCCTACAGTATTCTACAGAGCCTGCCGGCTATTATTAAGCCGTAGATCTCTGCCGTTGACGCTCCTTCCCACCGGTTCTGAACTCAGCACTGCTTTCCCCTTCACCTTTACGATGTGACTAGCTTCCTCGTGGAATCCAGCCCCATTCCCGCACCCAGATTGTCCCCTCTTTCAGGGCCGACCCCCTGTACAGTATCCGGGGTTCGGTTGCGAGCTTGCATAAGCAGCGGCCCCGTCTGCCCTGAACTTCCACTGGCGTATATGTTAAGATCAAGCCCTGACATGGTTTTGACGATGTATCAACTAAGTGTGAAGAAACTTTGATAGCCGGAGATTAACGGAATGGTGGGTGTAGGTACAGTTCTCACAGCACTCGAAAGGTATAGGTGTCTGTAGCTTACATGGGACGTGACCACATGCACTTGATATACTCTACTCAGAATGCTTGATTGAATGTCTTACATATCAATTCCTTGCGGATAGATATCTACCAGATTAGGCAATCTAATGAGGTCAACTTCATCAGGGACAGGAGCTTAAGAAATCAAGGAAAGAACTCCGAATGTTTTTTCGCCTTCCCTTGGTACTTCGAGCCCGATACCTAACGATGCCGTGAATGCCCAGTTGCTGTCCTGAAGTCTTCGAAATTGTGACCTGAACGGGCGGTCATGGTGACCGATGTTCGCCGCTCCTCGTCTTCAGATTCCATCGCCGCCCAACGCCTTGTCAATCAGTACTTCTGATGCATATCGCTTGAAGCGAAACCGATACGACGTGCAGTGTCAAATAAAGTTGATCGTCACCCCTGGAGTATCTGCAGATGGGTAAAGTACCTATATAAACATAATTTAGTGACAATCTACAGATCCTTCTCCCACCTACTTGGCTTCGCACTCGAAAACACCCGAAATGTCTCATTATAGCTCGCAGCAGCAGCACATCATCCAGCAGCCCATAGCATCTCAGGGCATGACTGTCAACCCCAGGAACTCGCTCAACAAGCCTGACATTGAGGGGGAGGGCAGAGAATGGAGCTACGGTCTTTGTGCTTGCACAAGTGTTGGAACATGTAAGTTTTGCCACTGTTTCTGGACTTGTGTCTAAACCTCTATTTGCAGGCTGCTTGGCATGGTGCTTACCTTGTATCGTATATGGATCCAACAAAGGACGTCTGAAGTACCTTGAGCGCAATAACGCACCCGATCCAGACCGCGGAGGTGTTTGCAACGGTGATTGCTTCCTGTATGGTGTACTCGGGGTTTGTCTTGGTATCGGATGTATCTTACAGGTGCGTGAGATTCTACTCCTGAGATGACTATAGAATCTAATTCTATCCTCAGATCGGTAATCGCGGGCACATCCGCAGTCGCTATGGTGTAAAAGGAGGAGGTTGCACCGATTGCTTGACCTCTTGTTTCTGTTGTCCCTGTGCGCTCACGCAAGAGGAAGCAGAAATCGAGTTGGAGGAAAAAACCTTAGCCCAACAAGGAGGCGGCTATCACAAAGCCTAAGAGACCATACCACGTTCTCTATCTCGTTGCCTCTTGCACTCTTGTATCTGTAATCACATTGATTCTTGTCAAATAGAGTCTTATAATGTTCAATAACTTGATGTGAGGCAAATGTAGACTAGAGTCTGAATAGGCACGAGTAAGATTACCTTCCATGTTATGTATGTTACTGGATAGAATCTGAACCTGTGGTACCCAGTGTTGGTCTAAGGGTTACAGGTTGATAAGGTTTGTGTTGAGGGATGACTAGCGAGAGATTACGGGAGAGGGTATTTCCTTTTATGGAATACCTCCACGTTCATCGCCACCGAGTGTGGCACACCGATCGGTATTTACTATTCTTTATGAACAAACTTAAATATTTTCTTTACATGCTTTACATACAGAGAGACATACAAATGCGCCCCTCAGTCGACTTTATCTCTAACGGAGTGACTGAGGGTAAGCGCCGCCTTGCTGATTAAGCCAATTAGACACGTACTGATTACCCTGTAGACTTATCCACATAACTCTACAGGTAAATAAATATTAGTCGACTTTATCTCTAACGGAGTGACTGAGGACTTATTCACATAACTCTACAGTTTGAGACTTAGATGTTATTAAGGCTAAGAATTCATATCAAATACCTGGATGACTCATAATCAATGACAATTGATAAAAATATTTGGCAGCAGAGAATCTCTAGCAAAGTTTGTACTACAAGTCCTACTAGTTTTACTACCGAAATATGGCAACTCTTTCTCGCCAGCGCCAAACAACATGGGTCCCACCTACCACCCCCAGCAGCCTTCAGCCATCACCACCCATCACCACCACTAGCCACCGTCACTCCTGGCACCCCTTGGCCATCACTGCCTGCAGCCACCACATCAGTGCCAACCCTGGCTATTCCCAGCACTTCCTCCACTGCAGCCACCACATCAGTGCCTGCCCCAGCAACCCCCAGCACTCCCTCCAGCCCATGCCAAAGATTCCCCAGTTCCACTTGCTCTCACCCCTGGCACTTGTCTTCCAACCTTCCCCTACAACCCTGGCACTTGCACTCTCGCTCTGGCATGACCAGCATTAACCACTTGCCTGCTATTCACATCTCTGGTTCTGCCCCTAGTTTTACACACTCTGTGCTCTTGACATTACTGTTGCATTCATAGGCATTGTGCATGCCATGTAAGGATTTGCTCAATGGTCTGAGCTCCTGTGGTCAGTGGAACCTGACATAATATCAAGACTCATCTTTACCCCCATATTCACAATGTTCACTTACATGCACACCTACCAGCTCACCAGCTATCTGTCAGGTTCCGCTGACCTCGGGGGCTCAGTCTACTGGGCAAATCCACCTTACGGCTATTCACCGTGTACAAACACAGAGCACCGGGAGCAGCGCGAGGCGTAAGAGACCAAAGCAGGGCGGGGAAGAGTGCGTGGAGGGGTGCCGGGGGTGCCGGTGGGTGAGACAGGTGCCGGTGAGGGGGAAGGACGAGTGCCGGGGGTCGGCGCGAGTCCCGGGGGTGCAAGAGAGCGAGACGAGCGAGCGCCGGGAGCGAGCGAGTCCCGGGGATCAAGAGAAAAGCAGACGAGGGGACTTAGCGAGTCCCGGGGATGGAAGCAGAGCCGGGGAAGTCGGATAACCAAAAGGGGAAAGAGTCGAGATAAGATAGCGGGGGATGGAAATGATTAAATGATTAAGTCGAAAGAAGAGAGCCGGGGACAAAGAGTCGAGAGAACTTAGAGTAGAAAAGAGAAAAGGAGACAACGAGAATAGATTAGAGTTACGAGACGAGTGGAGACGAGAGAGATAGTCGAAACGAGACGAGTATGAGAAAGGAAGCAAGTAAAGTAAGGAAACCGGGGCACACGAGAGACGAAAACAGAGACGAACACAACAGACAAGACGGGGGTTACGTTAATATCAAGACTAGAGTACCTACTTACTACTCTGCGCCTTATATACTACGTAGTATGTATGGGCCGGGGGTCAGGCCCGGGTTCCAGCAGCGGGTCGCGGCGCCGGGGCTTGGGATGAGACCCGGGGGCCGCGCGGGACGGGGCGAGGCCAAGACATGTCGCACGGAGGTCTCGTAGTGGAAGCGCAGAGACACGTGGTGGTGGTGCTGTGAGGGGGGAGCGGGAGCGGGGCGTGGCGAGCGGAGGTTGGCGGCAGTGATGCGCGATCATGATGCGTGATGGGGGGTCTCGGCGCAGGTCGGGGGTGACGGGTGGTGCCGGCGCTGATGTGATGTGATAGCCGAGACCCGGCGCTGATGTGGCGGTCACGGCGGTGATGGCTGGGAGGTGCCGCGAGTGGCGGTGGCTGTGGCATTGACGGGCGGTGATGGCCGGTGGTGGCCGGGGGAGTTGGCCGGGTAGCGGTCTGGGCCCGGGGCGGCTGTGGGGGTGGTTTTGGGAGCGCTGGAGTCCTGGGGCCAGGGCTGAGTCCCGGGGGTCGGTAGCGGGTCATGACAGCCCCTCCACCTGGAAATGATGGCTGCTCTGCCAATGCATTATAACATTGACTTCTTCAGCAAAGTTGTTGCATCTTAACATAGAGATTGAAACCACAGACATGCAACAAACCCATGGAATCACTGCCCTCCTGAATAGCAGAGCAACAGGACTCTTTTTCAACATAGAGTTTGTGAAGGTCATGGCTTGATCACACAGCCACTGTCAGGGGACTTCCATTTGACTTCCATTTTTAGCACCTCACTATGCCCCAACCCACCTCCTACACCACTCCCCAGGATCTCCAAGGCTTGCTCTAGACCTCTGGAGATCTCCAGAGGTTGTTTCCTTTTTAGAAAAGCCTCTGGGAACTTCCTGCACTCTTTGTTCAAGCATTATCCAAGGTTAAGGTTAGCTCCGGTCACCTGTACAGATGTTACCATGCCTCTGCCACCCATTGATGTGCTGCACTAAGCAGCGGAGATTCCTCAGACTTGTTCTCTTCAGATTTCCCTCTGCTAAGTGATGAGTTACTATTATATCATCAACTCTGTAGTGGATCTAGTCCTTCACTACCAGATCAACACAGAATGAGCAGTCTTTGTGGTCATCAGCCTAAGTAAGCAGAATATGATCCTTAGCTTCACTTGGCTCCAAGAGCACAACTTTGAAGTAGACTGGGTCTAGGGCAAGGTAACTATGAGCCAGTATCTATAAAGATGCTCCATCTATGCTACAGAAGTCAAAGAAGAGTGCTAGACTGAAGTTCAAGAGTGTGCTGTGATCTAGGCTTGCTTTGTGGACCATCTTCTTTGCAGACCTCAACTTAGATGAGATGTATACCTCTTTTGCTGAGTACTAATAGGTTCACATGTCTGTCATTTGAAAATGCAAATACACACCCTGATGTCAATCATTCTAAGATAGATAGAAGAACCTTTGATCCCCCTTTCAGATGTACAGAAGCCACATCCAGATCCCAAGCCATGCTCCTCCACATCTGTTAAGCCCTGTCAACATGGTTCCCCTGCCTGGGAATGCTGGCTGCCCTGGCAGTATGTGGTGGCCTCAGCTCCCTCAGCAAACTCACTGCACCTCAATGTGGAGATTGAGACCATAGACATGCAACAAATCCATGGAGTGACTGCTTTTCTGGATAGCAGAGTGACAGGATTGCTTCTAAACACAGACTTTGTGAAGTGCCATGGCTTGACTATGCAATTGCTCTTCAAACTCATTTTAGTGTTTAACATTGACAGAACACTCAATGACTTTGCAGTCACCGGCCTAAGCAAGCAGGATATGATCCTTGGCTTCACTTGGCTCCAGGAGCACAATCCAGAAGTAGACTGGACTAGGAGCAAGGTAACCACAAGACAATGCCCCCAGAGGTGTTCTACATGTGCAACCAAAGTTGTCAGGGGACTTCCATTCGATTTCCATTCTTGGGCACATCCTACGCCACTCCCCAGGACCCCCAGGACTTGCCCTAGACCCCTGGGACTCGCCCTAGACCTCCAGAACTCGTTCTAAACCTCTGAAGATCTCTGGAGGTCATTTCCTTTTTAGGAAATCCCCAGAACTTCACATCCTTCCTGTTCAAACATTATCCAAGGTTAAGGTTAGCTCTGGTCACCTGTACAGTTGTTCCCATGCCTCCACCGCCCGCTGATGT
>JAGGAQ010006319.1:0-19986 GCA_017657225.1 Termitomyces sp. T69sscA
GCCTGACCCCCGGGCCATATGTACTACGTAGTATATAAGGCGCAGAGTAGTAAGTAGGTACTCTAGTCTTGATATTAACGTAACCCCCGTCTTGTCTGTTTGTGTTCGTCTCTGTTTCGTCTCTCTCGTGCCCCGGTTTCATTACTTTACTTGCTTCTTTTCTCGTACTCGTCTCGTCTTGACTATCTTTCTCGTCTCAACTCTTCTCGTATCTCTAATCTAATCTCGTTGTCCTCTTCTCCTTTTTCCACTCTAAGTTCTCTCGACTCTACGTTCCCGACTCTCTTCTCTTCGACTTAATCATTTCCATCTCCCGCTATCTTATCTCAAATCTTTCCCCTTTTGGTTATCCGACTTCCTCAGCTTTGTTTCCACCCCCGGGACTCGCTAAGTCCCCTCGACTGCTTTCCTCTTGATCCCCAGGACTCACTCGCTCCCGGCGCTCGCTCGTCTCGTTCTCTCGCATCCCCGGGACTCACGCCAACCCCCGGCACTCGTCTTCCCCCCTCCCCGGCACTCGTCTCACCCACCGGCACTCCCGGCACTCCTCTACGCACCTTCCCCCGTCCCGCTTTGGTCTCCTACGCCTCGCGCTACTTTCGGTGCTCTGTGTTCGTGCATGGTGAATAGCCGTAAGGTGGATTCGCCCAGTAGACTGAGCCCCTGAGGTCAGCGGAACCTGACAGGGATGACCCACCGCCATGGCAAATTGGTCCAGTGTGACGTTTGCCTGGGCCACTTGATGAGCTGCTGGCACTAAATGGAACACTCCCAGGGTCAAAGGAGGCTGCAGTGGATGCACTGGCAATATGGTGTTGATTGAGCAGGTTGCCAAGATACCACAATATCCTGCACCACTTGCAACAGCCCTGCAGTGGAGGACAACAACCCCAAACAACACAACATAAGTAAGTGTACCAGGAGAAGGAACAATTAACTCATAGCCGCACCTCATCTCAACTTGACAATGAGCCTGGCAATGCTCAAAGATGGCCTAGCGCTCCTTGTAAGCCAGCTAGGTACTGCTACTCTCATTGGAAGGGGAAGGAGTTGGTGACAAAGATGATGACAACATGAGAGAAGAGTGATTAAAAAATCAGTGAAGTTTTTTTCCTTTTATTTGCGTATGGGACTTCTTGATGGCTGCCCGACTTCAATGCTAGAAGCAACACAGCCACCCACAACTTCTGTGCATCTTGAGGGTCTTGACGCTGAAGGGGGAGTGATGTCACAATCTACTATCAACCTCTGGGAGTTAGCCTTAGTCCTGGGACTCCAACCTCTCCAAACCGACCTACACAACTGTCCTGGGCCCAGACTGCTACCCAATCAGCCACCTCGGCAGCCCCTGGCCATCACTGGCCATCACTGCCACCAGCCACTGCCACTTCCAGCATCCTTCCAGCCATCACTGTTTGCAACTGCCACATCAGCACTGGCCTCAGCCATCTCTGACACTTCTCTAACTGCAGCTGCCACATCAGCACTAGTGCCAGCAACCTCCAGTGCTCTCCCTGGCCCATGCCAAGGCCTCCATCACACATCACAACCACACATCACTATCAGTCCAACCTCCACATGCCATGCTCCACTTCTGCTTGCCTCCTCACCCCATCACCATTACATGTCTTCACGCTTCTAAAGTAAGACCTTCCTTTCCAGAGCTTCCTTTGCACCACACAATATATCTCAACCTCCACTGCTGCCTTGCACAATCCCTGCATCTCACCTCAAGCCCCAGCGCTGCAACTCATCACCAAGACCTGGATCTGAGCCCTGAGGCCTACTTATTGTACAGTATATAAGTCATAGAGTAGCAAGTAGTACTCTAGTCTTGATATTGCCATACTTCTTGTTCTGTGTTTTGTGTTTTGTGTCTTGTCTCTGTCTCCTAGTCTTGCATGTCCTGGTTTCTACTTTTGACTCTATCTCATTTTTGTATCGTACTTGTCTTGTATTGCCTTATTTCTCTTCATCTCTACTTGTTTCATATTCCAAATCTATCTCTGCTTTATCTCTTTTCCTCCACCTCAAGTCTCTAAGTTCTTTCTCTACTCTTCCATCTCTCGCCTTCGTCTCGACTCGTTCTGTTTTCCTTTTCCCTTATCTTATCTCAACTCTTTCCTTTTCTGGCTTGCTTAGATCTCCACATCTCCTGCCTTTGACTCTGAGACTTGCTAAGTTCCTGCACTTGCCTCAGCCCTCTATTTCTTAGCTCCAAGACTCGCTCATGCACTGGCGCTCGCTTTGCCCTCTCCCCTTGCATCTCCAGGACTTGCGCTTATTCCAGGACTTGTCTTTCACCCCTCTTCCCCATTCCTGGCACTTGTATCCCTGCTCCAGTGTGACTGGCAATCCCTCACTTGACCCTGCTCATATCTCTGGTCCCACTCCAGTCTCTTACGCCCTGCGCTCTCAACAGTAAGTTGCATCTGTGGGCATTGTGCATGCTATGTTGATAAGACCCAGGTTGTATCAAAAGGCGTACTGGTGATTTTACTGGCACAGCCATGTGAATTAGTGGTTAGCGCGACCTCTGGTCTACCTGGCTTCCTCTCAAAAGGCTGAGGTTCGAACCCTGGACAAATACTTAGCGTATTTTTTATTATTATTTTTCCCTTTATTTTTACCTTACTTTCTTGACCCCAAGGTTTCACTGGCTTTGCCACTGCACCCTGGTAACCACCATCATTTAAAGATGCTAACATTTTAGTAATTTTATACCTACTTTTTGGCATTTTGACACGATAGACAGCTTGACTAGCACTGCTAGGCATTGCTAAGGTCTGATGGACACTTTCTTATATAAAAGATTGTTGGCTATTATCTACTTACTAGTTCACCGCTTTGGCAACCCAGGGGTCGCCAATGGCGGCTTTGCTTACAATTTACTATATATACTGTACTTATAGCCTGCAAATAACAAGTGACCTTCACCATCTATCTCTTACGCTTGAGCTTCAGAGCACAATTTTGCCCTTCTTAAAGTCTACTCTACACCAGAGCGCTATTGTACAGTGCTTTGTTTAGCTGCTGGAAGTATGCTAGCATCCTAGTTCTCCACATGCTTTGCAACTATGGCAGGCATCTCATGCTTGGTGACTATGCTAAGCACCACCTTAACACTTTCTTACCGCTGTCCTCCACTAACTTGTCTTCTGGAACCCTGCCTGGCCCACCTCCATTAGCAAGCCCGACGCTATTTGCTTTGTGACTGCCTATCCAGACACCACTTGGTACAATTCCAGGCATCATCAACATAAGGATTCACACAGTGGACTGAGCCTCCATGGTTAGCAGAACTTGACACTGCTCACCATCACACATATCACATCTCAGGCTCTGAGTCCTGACCAATCAATCTTATCAGCGCATCTTTGTCTTATATCCACACGTTACTTTACCCTTTGAGTCTCTCTGTCTCCTTGAGTCCTGTCTCTCCATGGGATCCACAACCTTCTCAATGCCTACTGGGCTCACCACAGATGTGGCTTATCCCCGCATTTGCCTTGCAAAGCTCAATGCACACTGGCTGGCCACAGAACCTCTCTTTGACTGGACTACTGGTGATTTCACTAAATGGTCAAACCAGTCAGAGATTTTTCTACAGCAGAGCGGTCTGGACTGTTATGTCTTCGCCCCCCAGAGAAAGCCTGAGCTTCTCATTGCCGAACCTAAACTAGTCACTGAACCCATTGCACATACCAACTAGCTCTGTAACAATGGCCTCATATTGGTGTTATCCACGCCGCTGTTTTTGAGGCTGAACAAGAGGGTCTAAAGGTTGATGGGACTGCAAGAGAATGCTACAACATGCTGAGGAGTGCAGCACAATATGAAGGGCCTGTTAACCAAGTGTCTCTCATCCAGGAAGCCCTTTCTATATATGTCCCAGTCTCTGAACTGCTTGATCCCATTGCACAACAGATATGCAAACTAATTGACTGTGCCTTTGCAAACAGTGACATTGATAAAGATGTCCTCAAGTGCATTGCCCTGTTAAACTCAATTAACAACAAGTCCTTTGAAGCTGTCCAGACCCAAGTCTCATGAGGACTTGCAGACTCCACCACAGACAAGCTGTACACATTGCATGACATTTGAAAACTGTTCCAGACAATTGATAGCTTAGCTACCTTGTCCAAACCACCTGACACCGCCCTCATCATGAAAACTCCGAAGGTACATGTCCATAATCATGGCACCAGCCAGATCTGCTGTGTGATCTGCTATGCACTTGGCCTCCCTTGCCAGGGGCACACCAAAGAGTGGTGTGCCAAGCCTGGAGGAGGGATGGCTAGAAAGACAATAGAAGAATCCATCACTGCATGCCGTGCTGCACAAGGAGGAGAGACGTTACAGGATAATCCAAGAGCTGGAAAAGGCATCAAGAATGGAATCGCTATCAAAGGCATTGATGGACAAGCATATATAGTTGATGCTTTCCCAGCTTACAAAAATCCAGTCCAAACCACCAAAATCTGAAACTCCAAAGAACAATGACTTTGCTGGTGTCATAACAACTGATCATCAAACACCATGGATTTTTTTGAGTACCAAGGCTTCATGACTGTAGAAGAAGATGTTAACAACATAGGCACTGATCTCCAGACCACCATCAACTGGGTGAATAACTCCATCCATGAATGCAAGACTATCCTTGCAACCACCACAGTTGCATCACTTGCACACTCTGCACAGACTATGCTTGCATCTCTTAATGAAAAGCCCTTCTATCTCAATTCAGGTGCTACAGTACACATCTCCTCCTGCCAATCTGATTTTATCACTCTCAAGCAACTCCATCTTGGTCTGTCAAAGGTGTTGGGAGGACATTCATTGAAGCAGTCAGCATGGGGCAGATATGGCTCTATATACAGAATCAAGCAGAGATAGTGCTCAAGAATGTACTCTACATCCCAACCTCCACTGTTCACCTCATATCTGTCTCTGCCCTTGTCATTGGCCATGCAAGCTTCAGTTACTTTTAGAAATACAGGAGTTACTATTGTTGATGACATATCGGACACGCTCTTAGCATCAGGACCCCTTATTCCTGGATGACGTCTTTACACCTTAGACTTGCAAGCTGCACTCTCTGAACAGGCCCTCACTGCTGCACAAAGACCAGTCAGCCTTGATATCTGGCACTGGTGTTTGGGCCATGCTAATTATCAAGTTGTTGCAACTATGGCACATGCTAGCCTACTTCCAAGTACACCCATTGCCTCCCTACTTGCACAGCCTGAATGTGATGTCTGCATTCTTGGAAAGGAGACCAAATTACCAGTGCCTAAAAGATGAAAGGATGGGCAAAGAGCTACTGAGAGGCTAGGAATTGTATGGATAGATTTAGCAGGCCCTATGAATGTACAATCTCGTACAGGCAATAAATATGTTATGGATCTAGTCAATGACTACACAAATATGCCTTGGTCAATCACTATCAAACTAAAAAGTGACACATTCCTGGCACTGCAGGCATGGGAAAAAGCAAGGGAACTGGAAACAGGGAAGCAAGTAGGCATATACTGAACAGAACACAATGGCAAAGTATAAGGGAAGGACATAGAAAATTGGTTAGCCTCAACTGGATCACAATGTGAGTACAGTGCACCCTATACATTGGCACACATAGGATGTGTCAAGTGGATGCATCAAACATTACATGGAAAAGCAAGAGTGATGAAGATAGCTGCAAAGTGCCCTGACTCACTATGGGACAAATTTTATACTACAGCCACACATCTGCATGCCAAGACACCAACAAAATCACTACAAGAGAAGACACCATTTGGGCTATGGTACAATTGTGTCCCAGACTACTCATATATGTGAGAGATTGACTGTTGGGCATTTATCATAATACTCAATCAGCACAATCCTCAGCTAAATGCACAAGGAGTAGAGTGTGTACTCATTGGATACAGTCAGAACTCAAAAATTTATCGCTGCTATGACCATCACACACAGAAAGTCTATGAGTCATATCATGTACAATTTCTTGAGCGCTACAATGACCACCCTATTTCTATTAACACCCCAAGGGATGATATAACATCACACATAACAAATGCCTTCACCTCCATTGGTCAGATCAAAGAGTCATCAGCGAGTACACCATTTATTATCAATGACAATGATGACAAAGATATGAACACACTGGTGCAACTCCCAGCAGTACTACCAGGCACTGAACATGACATTGTGCACCAAGAACAACAAGGTTCAGATATACAACAGAACCCCCTTCAGCTGAACCATGCAGATCCAGCCATATTCATTTTTCAACCGCAAAAGCAAGTCCAGATAATTCTCTGGTTACCATAGCTAAACATGCAGTACAAGAGTCATGTGAAGCAGCTGCACAAGTATAGGCAGCTAGGACAGAAAGACAATAAGATGCAGCTGCTGCACAAGCAGAAGTCTTGCCATTAGATGCACCTTGGGTCCCTGACTTAGCAAATGTAGCTACAATGGAGGAAATAAAACACCTGTTGGCTATAGTGGAGTCTCTAGATGACCCAATCACAATCAACCTCAACAATGAACTTCAATCTTGGAAAGAAGCAATGGACTCACCTGATGCAAAGCGATGGGAAAATGTATATCAAGAGGAGCTCAAATTCTTGAGTGACATGAGCATATATAAGCTCATTCCTCATGACCAGGTCCTTGCTGGTCAAAAGGTACAAAAAGGATGCTCTGTGTTCAAAATGAAACAAGACAAGAATGGGAAGATTGTATGCTACAAGGTTCACCTTGTCTTCAAAGGTTTTGGACAGATCTATGGAAAGGAATATATTGAGTCTACCTCACCAACTGCATGAATGGAATCATAGCATGTACTACTTCACCTTGCTGCCACAAAAAAATGGGATGCTATGCAAATCGGCATAAAAACTGCATTTCTTTATGGTTTATTACCAGAAAAGAAATACAATACAGTAGACTATCTCTTAATGCATGATGTCATGATGTATAAATCTGATAATGCATGGCACTTGGGCTGGAACCAACATGGGGTCCACTATATAAGGTTGTCTTATGCATAATGCATACTTCATAGCCCTATGATCCAGGATATGCATTATGATGGAAATATTTTCAGGGTTGCATTAGCAAAATTATGTGTCTACATAATGTCATATCATATTTCAGCCACAATTCGGAATGAAAAAGGAAAAAAAGTGAACTGAGTCTTTGAAATCAACCTCTGAAGCTCATCTAAAATGCCCAAATCTCCTCCATGTTGTAAACCTCATGATAAACCCCAGCCCTATGCTCATAAACATAGAACTCAATCAAAGAAGGATGCCCCTAAAACCTCTGCCAAGCCAGCCCAAAAAAACCATTGTGATAATCTGACACTGCATGACTGGTTGTCTGTCTTTGCCTTCATAGATGAACTTCCTGCTCTGTCTCAGGATAATGTCTGTGATCACTTTTATTCCAAGCTTGTTGGTGCACTTGTCTTTTCTCAGTTGGCACTGTCAAGAAAACTCAAGAGATGTGAAGAGATGGAGGCTCGGGCCAACAACAACCTAAATGTGCTGTTCTCAAAGCATCCACATATTGTCACAAGACCAGATGTTGAGCAGGCCTTGTTTCTTTGGATCAAGCACATGGAGGAGAAGCAAGAGACAGTCAATGGACCCATGTTAAAGGAGAAGCGGAAGTATTTTTAGAAGGAGTTTGCTATACAAGAGAAGGAATGGGTCATGGGTGAGGGCTGGATTCTTTCTTTTTGCTGGGCTTACAAGATCAAGGAATATCGGTGGCATGGAGATACTGATTCAGTTGATTTGGAGGTTAGATAGTTTTTTTAACACTAAGTAGATGGAGGTGTCAGTAGCAGAATCAAATCATCCACACAGGTTTGTCACATCTGTCACACAGTGCGACATTCTGAAGTTGCATGAATCTGATAATGCATAGCTTTGGGGGCAGTCCTGACACAATGCATTAAGAGATAGTCTACTGTACATGGTGCAATCTGAAGACTTCAAAGAACCAGAAAAAAAAGAATGGGTATGGTGCTTAGTCTGTGGACTTTATGCAATGAAGCAAGCAGGCTGCATATGGAACCAGACCATCAACACCAATATGATATCATGGGAGTTCACATGTCTCCCATGTGAATTCTGCATCTACTACCAAAAATCTGATACAGGCACCACCATAGCTGCCCTACATGTTGACAATTCCTCTCAATAGCCAGTAGCAAGGAAGAGAACAGCCAATTCAAACAGCAAATGCAATCTGTATAGACCATAACCGACCTAGGCTTGCCAAGATTTGTTGTAGGAATAGCAGTCAAATGGGATCATGAACACTCCTTTGTCCAACTCTCACAGACTGCATTGATTGACAAGATTATATCTCAATTTGGGCAAAAGGACAAAACCTCTTTGACCCTACTGATGGAACCTGGACAGTTCAAAGAATTGACCATGCATCACTCTTTCAGGAAGAACAGTTATTATTACAACACACTCCCTATTGGTCACTAGTATGCTGCTTGCTATATGTTGCAATATCCAGCTGCCCCAATATTTTGTATGCTGTTCAACAACTCACACAGTTTGTTGATAACTATGCCACTGTGCATTGAGATGCAGTGATTTAACTAGTTCAATATCTCAAAGGCACATGCAACCTAAAGCTGACTCTTGGAGGAGTGGGTGAGCCAGTCCACCTTGTAGGCTTCACCAACTCTGACTGGGCAAACTGCCTCGATACTCAATGTAGCATTGAACAGTATGCTTGGAGCATAGGGTCAGGTGTTGTTTCTTGGGCTGCACAAAAACAGAAGACTGTTGCAGCATCATCCTGTAAAGCTGAGTACATGGCAGCCTTCAAGAGTGCTCAGAAATACATATGGCTGCGTGCCCTGCTCAATGGCATAGGATACAACAAAGTCTTGATCAAACCCACCCCAATCCTTTGCAATAACAACATTGCTATCAATCTCTCTGAAGATCCTATCCTCCACTCATGAGTTAAACACATGGACATCAAGTATCACTTTCTTCATGAGCGTGTCCAGTCTGATGAAATATGCATTTAGTACATCAACACTAAAACATAATGTTGTGGACCTCTTCACCAAGGCCCTTGCTGCTCCACTCTTTGTTTGGCTCCATGCATTACTTGGCCTCTAGCAGGCACCATGATCCTTCGTGAGTGTCATGACCTGCTACTGACCCCCGGGACTTAGCCCCGGCCCTGGGACTACAACCCTCTCCAAAACAACCCCCTGGGACTACAACCCTCCTCAAAACAACCCCCACGACCACCCCAGGCCTGGACCGCTACCTGGCCAACCCCTTCGGCAGCCTCCAGCCATCATTGGCCATCACCGCCACCAGCCACCACCACTTGCAGCATCCCCTGGCCATCACCGCTGTGACTGCCACATCAGCGCCAGTCTCGGCTATCACACTGCCCATAGCTGCCACATCAGCGCTAGCACCAGCAACACCCATCACCTCCCAGCCTGCGCCGAGACCCCCATCATGCATCACAATCACACATCACCGCTGACCTGACCCTGCATGCCATGCCCCGCTCCTGCTCCCTCCTCACCGTCCCACCACTGTGTATCTCTGCATTCTCAGTACGAGACCTCCACGCTGCGCGACATGTCTCAACCTCATCCCACTCTGTGCGGCCCCCGGGTCTCACCCCAAGCCCCAGTGCTGCAACCTGCCACTGGAGCCCAGGCCTGAGCCCCAGGGCCTACCTACTGCGTAGTATATAAGTTATAGAGTAGTAAGTAGTACTCTAGTCTTGATATTACCATAGCCCTGCATTGTTTTGTTGTGTTCTCATCTCTATCTCACTTTCTGGTGCATCCTGGTCTCATCATTTCTACTTGTTTCTTTTTCTTATCATACTCGCCTTGTATCGTCTCCCTGCCTCGTCTCTACTTGTCTCGTACTCTAATTCATTCTACTTTGCTTCTCCTCTCCCTCTTTACTCTAAGTTCTCTTGGCTCTTCTGTCTCTGACTCCTCATCTCAGCTTAATCTGTTCCCTTTTCCTTTATCTTATCTCGACCCTTTCCCCTTTTGGCCCGCTTGATTTTCGCATCTCTGATTCCATCCCCAGGACTCGCTAAGTCTCTGTGCCCGTTATCTCTTTGAACTCTGGGACTCACTCACTCACCGGTGCTTGCTCGTTCCATCCTCTTGTACTCCCAGAACTTGCGCCTACCCCCAGCACTCGTCCTCCACCATCCCTGGCACTCGCCCACTCGCTGGCACTACTAGCACTCCCCTACATACCGCTCCTGCCCACTTTGGTCTCCTACGCCTTGCGCCCTACCGGTGTTCTGATCACCACGTGAGGTATTCGCCCAGTGGACTGAGCCCCTGTGGTCAGCAGAACCTGACAGTGAGGAGGAGCAGAGTTTCTAGTGAGGAGGAGTGTTGGAACCTACAATGCAATCAGTGAGGCCAATGCAATACGCCAGAAACCCCACCACCATTGTCTCTCCATCTCATATATTGCCCCTGGCCACAGGATCAAACCATTGTCTCCACAACCATTGTTATATCCTACTAGATATACAGACAAATACCATACTGTACCCTCAGTCAATAATACATTGAACTGAGGGTAAGTCGCTACATCACACATAAATCAGTACCTGCTAACACTCTCGTATAGTATTGATTACTTACTGATCTATCAGGTATGGTTATTCTTAGTCAATAATACATTGAACTGAGGTATCGATTATTTACCGATCTATCAGTGAGACAGTTTGGTTTCTAATACTGTCTTCTGTTGAGCCAATGACCAAGAAACTAAGCTTGAATACACAAAGAAAGCGTACTCTGACACACTACGTTGGGTGGATGTATCAGAAGCCCAGTCAGCATTGACTGCTCCAAGACTAGCAGGTAATATCAAACACACAGGTGGGAGAGTCATGGGCCAAGAAAAATTATATTCAAGGGCAAGGTGACATGTGCCTGAGATGTAACATGAAACGTGTTTTGCTGCCAGTAAATGAGCACAACTTGGATTTGAATTGTATTGGCCAAGAGACATAGCAGTAAACGTGAGATCTGGCCAAGTGCACAAGCTGAGATACAAAATTGATCCCATGAGACATTGATAATGTACTGTCACTTCTGAGTCTGGAATATTAGGTAGAGCATTTTGTGGTGTGTTGGAAAGATTACTTAATTTCCCAGCAAGTGGTAAAGATAAAGGCATAGCATCTAGAGGATTATATGTTGTCAACAGGTCAAGAATGAACCCTTTCTGAGACAACCAAAGTTTCCATGTGGATTGATCCTGATCAATACAAATCCCAAGGTAAAGTGAAGTAGTGCCAGAATATTTGACAGGAAAATGTTTATTCATCTCCTGAATGAGCCGATCATAGAGAGGTTGAGAGTTTGTTGCATTCAAGCCATCATCAACATGAACACAAACAATGAGCAAAAGTGGCTCCCCTGAGAGAAGAGATGGTATATTGTCATCAGGTGGGGTTGAAAAACAACCAATGAAAACTGCATGGTCAACCTCACATTGTCACAACCCACTGCCAACCCCTGGGACTCAGCCCTGGCCCTGGGACTCCAACCCTCCCCAAAATGACCCCCACAACCGCCCCAGGCCTGGACCGCTACCTAGCCAACCTCCTTGGCAGCCCCTGGCCATCACTGACCATCACCGCCACCAGCCACCGCCACTCGTGGCATCTCCTTGGCCATCACCACTGTGACTGCCACATCAGCGCTGGTCTCCGCTATCACACTGCCCATAGCCACCACATCAGCGCCGGCACTGGCAACACCTGTCACCCCCGGCCCACACCGAGACCCCCATCACACATCATGATCATGCATCACCACTGACTTGACCTCTGCATGCCATGCCCCGCTCCTGCTCCCCTCCTCACCACCCCACTGCCGCGTGTCTCCATGCTCCCAATACAAAACCTCCACGCCACGCAACATGTCTCAATCCCCACTCCATCCCGCATGGCTCCTGGGTCTCACCCCAAGCTCTGGTGCCGCGACCAGCCACTGGAATCTGGGCCTGAGCCCCAGGGCCTACCTACTGCGTAGTATATAAGTCGTAGAGTAGTAAGTAGTACTCTAGTCTTGATATTACTGTAACTCCTGTATTGTTTCGTTGTGTTTTGTCTCTGTCTCGTCTTCTCACACGTTCTGGTCTCATTATTTCCACTTTGCTTCATTTCTTATTGTACTTGCCTCATATTGTCTCCTTGCATCGTCTCTACTCGTCTCCTACTCTAATTCCACTCTGCTTTGCTCCTTCTCTCTCTATTAATTCTAAGTTCTCTTGTCTTTTCTGTCTCCAGTTCCTCATCTCGACTGGTTCTGTTCCCTTTCCCTTTATCTTATCTCTCGACCCTTTCCCCTTTCAGCTCACTTAATCTCCGCATCTCTGTTTCCATCCCTGGGACTTGCTAAGTCCCTGCACCCGACATCTCTTTGAACTCCGGGACTTGCCAATGTTGGTGATTCAACAGATACAATTTGATCAGGAATCAAGGCATCATCCAAAAAAACAGTGACCAAAGGAATATTCAGTGAACAGTAGATGCTGGTACCAATGGGCAGTTAGAAGAAGGCAGTGGTGATAATGAATGAGATCAACAATTAAACTTGAGATGACTATGAATGTTTTCATTGAAAATGACATCCTGAGAAAAGAAGTATTTGCCTTGTAAATCATGGACTCGCCATCTTATTTGACCTTCATTGTATCCAACAAAAATTGCTTCAAAACGGCAAGTATTCTCTTTTGTACAAGTCTCATGAGGATGTAATACAAAGCATTGACAACTCCAGACTCAAATATACAAAAGATTAGGCTTTGATTTCTCCATGACTTTATAAGGCATTAAAAATTCAGGTAATGTGGATGTTGATAATCAGTTACAAAGGTACTGGGCTGTTAACATAGCATCACCAAGGAAAGAAAGTGAAAGACCTGAGTCTGCCATCAGAGCCTGTACAGTGTCTTCAATTGTACAAATGTAGTGTTCAGCCTTCACATTTTGCTGGTGAGTGTAGGGAGCAGTCTCCTGTATAGTGATACCCTTCTGAAGAAAATGATTATGAAGGTGTCTAGCAATGAATTCTTGAGCACCGTCACAACAAACAGTCTTTACTGAGTGACCAGATTTCAGTTTCCACAATGCCTGCATGTCAATAAAATGTTGAGCAGCTTTGTTGTGAGTTTTTAGGAGAGCTGTACTTCCATAATTTGAATAATCATCCAAAATTAAATGGAAGTGAGCTGCCTTTCCATTTGGAAACTTTGTGGAAAAAGGCCCACAAGAATCCATGTGAATGAGTTTACACACATTAGTGGCTTGTTTGTGGAAGTTATTGTAAGGGTGTGCAGGTTGTTTTCCTATAATGCAAGGAATACAATGACCGTCATCAAAATGACCCTCATAACTAATGCCAGAAGCAAAGTTCTTAGTAACAATGGCCTGAGTAGTTTCTTGAAAAGGATGACCAAGTTGACAATGCCACAAGGTAGGCAAAATGAGAATGCGTGGAAATGATGTGGGGGTCGCCAATAGAGCAAGCAACAAAGATTCGAGTGGTTCCAAAGGAAGAATGAAATCACAAAATAGGAAAGACAGGCCATTATGGATTAATGCTTGAATGGGCTTATCGCAAAAATCCTGCAAAGGCAGGAAGATTGATGTTGCATCCCATTCAAAAACAAATCAAAGATTGTGATCTGTCAGGAACCCCATAGAGAGTAAATTGATAGGAATGTCAGGAGCATGGAGGCAGTTGAGCAAAGTGATAATGATAGTCTTTCCATTGACATGAGTCTGAAAACAAACCTCACTTTTAGTGAGAGTAGCAAGAGTCCCACAATTTGCAGTTCCAACGTTCATAGCACCCAAAGTATCATAAGTCTGAAAATATTCACAATTTTGAATGAGATGAGTACTGCAGCCTGAGTCCAGGAGGGCATTGAACTTCAGTGAGACATCGTCAAGAATTTCTGATTGTGCCGAACTGACAAAAGCAGAATATGGCAAAACATGCAATAAAACACATGAATCCAAAGTAGTGTTATTGATGATGTTCTCTACAAAAGATGGTATGGTAGAATCTTCATCATCATGTAAGAATGTAGCTGGACTAGGAATGTGTTTGGTGATGGAGTCCATGGTAGCAACATGTGCATGTAACCAATTTGGTAAAGACTTGGAGGTAGAAGTCAACAAGATAGAGTTTGGAGTTGAAGGAGTCATAGTAGTAACAGAAGAAAGTGGAGTAGAGATTGATGTAGTAGAGTTGGATTTAGACTTTTTCTCATCAGAGACAGTTTGACAATGCCTAATGTCAATGTTGATGTCGATAATTTCATCAGCAAGGTCAAAGAAATTAAAAGTGCTGATAGGATTATTGTCCCAAGACTTTCAAACACAATCACAAAGGGAATTAAATGCCAGATGTCCAGGAACACCATCCATAAACTTCTGAATCTGCTCATACAGGGAAAAATCCCAGGGAAGATGAAAGTTGATTTACTGCCAAGCACCAGGCCAAAACATATGCAGGAATCATGCAAGGTTTGCAGGGATGGGTGAGAACAGAATCCTTGAGTTTTTGTGCAGCTGCCACACTACCAATGCTATACCGTTGCCGAAAAATACTCAGAATATCCTGAGAGGTGAGAATAGGAAGATTATGTGGACCACCATGACTGTCAGGTTCCGCTGACCACGGGGGCTCAGTCTACTGGGCAAACACCTTACATGCTGATCACCGTGTACACAGATGCAGAGCACCGAGAGGGGCGCGAGGCATAGGAGACCGAAGCGGGGCGGGGGGCGGTGCGTGGAAGAGTGCCGGTAGCGCCGGTGAGTGAGACAAGTGCTGGGGAGGGTGGAGGACGAGTGCTGGGGGTTGGCGCGAGTCCTGGGGGTGCAAGAAAATGAGACGAGCAAGCACCGGTAAGCGAGCGAGTCTCGGGGATCAAGAGATAGTCAGGCGCGGGGACTTAGCGAGTCCCGGGGATGGAAACAGAACCGGGGAAGTTGGATAACCAAAAGGGAAAAGAGTCGAGATAAGATAACAGGAGATGGAAACAATTAAGTCAAAGAGAGGAGCCGGGAACGGAGAATCAAGAGAACTTAGAGTGTAAAAGAGAAAGGAGAACAATGAGAATAGATTGGAAGTACGAGACGAGTGGAGACGAGATGGAGAGATGAAACAAGATGAGTATGACAAGAAAAGAAGCAAGTAAAAGTAATGAGACCGGGACGTGCGAGAAAACAAAACAGAGATGAGAACACAACAGACAAGATGGGTTACGGTAATATCAAGACTAGAGTACCTACTTACTACTCTACAACTTATATACTACGCAGTACGTATGGCCCGGGGCTCAGGCCCGGGCTCCAGCAGCGGGTCGTGGCGCTGGGGCTTGGGATGAGACCCGGGGGCTGCGTGGGGCAGGCGAGGTTGAGACATGTTGCGTGGCACGGAGGTCTTGCACTGAAAACGCAGAGACACGCAGTGGTGGTGCGGTGAGGAGGAAGTGGGAGCGGGGTGTGGCGTGTGGGGGTTAGTGGCAGTGATGCGCAATTATGATGCGTGATGGGGGTCTCGGCGTGGGCTGGAGGTGACGGGTGGTGCCGGCGCTGATGTGGTGTGATAGCCGAGACCCAGCGCTGATGTGGCGGTCATGGCGGTGATGGCCGAGGGGTGCCGCAAGTGGCAGTGGCTGTGGTGGCAACGGGCGGTGATGGGCAGTGATGGCCGGGGATGCCGCAGGTGGCAGTGGCTGGTGGCGCTGATGGGCGGTGATGGCTGGTGATGGCCAGGGGGGTTGGCCGGGTAGCGGTCCGGACCCAGGGCGGTCGTGGGGGTGGTTTTGGGAGGGTTGGAGTCCCGGGGCCGGGGCTGAGTCCCGGAGGTCGGTAGTGGATCGTGACACTTGTCCCATCCTCTTGTATCCCCGGGACTCGCGCCAACCCCTGGCACTCGTCCTCCACCCTCCCTGGCACTCGTCCCACTCGCTGGCCCTACTGGCACTCCCCCACATACCGCCCCCGCCCCGCCTCGGTCCCTCCTGGTGCTCTGTGTCTGTGTACACAGTGATCATCACGTAAGGTGTTCACCCAGTAGACTGAGCCCCCATGGTCAGCAGAACCTGACAGGGATGGAAACAGAGACATGGAGATTAAGTGAGCCAAAAGGGGAAAGGGTCGAGATAAGATAAAGGGAAAGGGAACAGAACAAGTCGAGATTGAGAACCGGAGACAGAAGAGACAAGAGAACTTAGAATTAAGAGAGAGAGAAGGAGCAAAGCAGAGTGGAATTAGAGTAAGAGACAAGTAGAGATGATGCAAGGAGACAATATGAGACAAGGATGATAAGAAATGAAGCAAAGTGGAAATAACGAGACCAGAACACATGAGGATACGAAACAGAGACAAATACAATCAAGCAATACGGGAGTTACAGTAATATCAAGACTAGAGCAGGAGTGGGGCATGGCATGCAGAGGCCAGGTCGGCGGTGATGCGTGATTGTGATGTGTGATGGGGGGTTTTGGCATGGACCAGGGGTGTTGGGTGTTGCCGGTGCCAGCGCAAATGTGGCAGTTGTGGGCAGTGTGATAGCTGAGGCTGGCACTGATGTGGTGGTCATGGCGGTGATGGCCGAAGGGGTGCCAAGGAGTGGCGGTGGCTAGTGGCAGTGACGGGTGGTGATGGCCAGGGGCTGCCGAGGGGGTTGGCCAGGTAGCGGTCTGGGCCTGGGGCGGTTGTGGGGATTGTTTTGGGGAGGGTTGGAGTCCTGGGGCTGGGGCTGAGTCCCAGGGGTTGGTAGCGGGTTGTGACAAAAGCAATTCCAAATATTTAATAAATAAATAGTAGGAATGAATACCTCTCCAAAAGATCGCTCGACTGGATTCGACATCTCCATACTCCCGAGGAGCCTGGAGTGAATAGATCCATTGGCCTCTCTCTCTTTATCCCTGATAATCGGCCATTGGTCTTTGGCCATTCTCTTTGATTGGGCTCGACCAGAAACAACCTTCCTCAAAAGTGCAGCTGGCAAGGGAACAAACAAAGCACACAAGGCCTCACTGTCTATAAGGTCACAGACCTCATTGTCAGTGTAAATAATATAAGGGTTTCAGAGGAGGACCGACATCCATATTGATGGGTCTGGGCATAGGAGTATTTTTGACAGCTATGGTCTTGAGAATACTATTGTTATTGAATTCTTCAATGCTGACATTCTCATGGATACAGACAGCCAGAGGTAATTCAAATTAAGTGATCCCATCAGGAAGGTTGATCCTTCCCTCAAAATCAAAGTCATCTGTTATATGACCTTGTACACCGGCATCGGGAGAATATTGTTAATTTGTATGTTCTGGGCATGAGCAGGATCATTGTTTTCAGTTGTTGAGAGCATTTGTGGCTGAGGTTCACTGGAATGGGCGGTGTAAGACAAATCACATGAATTATAAAGTCCCGTATTCCCAGGAGAATGCAAGGAAGACATATTAATGGAGAGGATTGTGGTATGCACTGGGGCACAAGGCACATGACACATGTGCCAGAGAGGGAAGTAAGGAGAGGAAACTATACAGTTGCAATGATTCAGATCGGAAGCAGAACGGATAACACCTCAGTTGTTTACATACCAACTGAGGTGCGTATATTATTTCCTTACTCAGAAATACATCGTAACTAATACAATAATTAGTTTTGTGTTAAACAGGTAGATATAGCGGCAATTCAGTCGTTGACATACCTACTGAGTCTTGTGTTAAACACATATTTGCAAGTATAGGGGCAGTGACAAATATATTCAAAAATCAGGTAGTGGGTGATAGTTCTCAAATGTGCACTCTGCTGCTGAGTCAAATTACTGAAAAGGAAATAGCGGCATTCCCTAAATAGCGCTAGCCTTATCTCACACTGGTTTAGCTGGCTACGCATGTAAGCCAGCTACCAATAAGTCAATGCTGACATGGAACGTGCAATGTAACATAATTTGATCGTGTGTCAAATGGAATAGTTGCGGCAGGAGGAACCTAACAGGGTCTCTGTGCAAAGAAGCAGCTGCAGTGGTATTTGACAGAAACCCCCACCAGGTGCAGCTCAAGGTATGGAGTGCACACTACTCACCAGAGTTGCGACAAGCATTGCTCTTGACAATTTTTTCTTTTTTGAAAGTTGAGATACATGTTGAGATATAAGTACAAGTGTAAAGTAAAATGTGGAAAGGAAGAAACAAAGGAAAATATTTTAAATGAGAAGTCTTGCAAAGTAGAAAGGTCAGCATTAAGAATGAAAGATAAATTGTGTTCATGTGCAAAATCTTGTCTGGAGTTGTGCCATGCTTGGACAACTGAGTTAGGTACAATAAGATCGAGCCTCCTCCAATATATGAGAAAGCATAAAGATGTCCAGCCTCCATGCTTCATGACAACCAGAGGTGAAACACCATTGCACAGCAATTTTATGGAACTGCCAATACAATAGCTGTGTCCATGAATGTCTCCCCAAGTTGCGAGACAAAGGAATATCTGGCTAAGATTAGTTAAACACCAAATAAGAAATGAGAAAGTATGACCTTTAGCGATAGAAAGGAAACATGTTTTTGTAAGGATTGTGAATGAAGACTCTGGACTTTGGAAAGAAAACAATGGTGAATGTCTCTGTGTGTAATTGACTTGCAGGTGGTTCACCATCGCAAGAACAGGGCAGAATGTGTCAAGTGTTTCAGTGAGAGTGCAATCAGCACCTGTATTTTGCATTGTCTTTGTCCAGGGAATATGAAAGGTCAAGCATTGATGGTTGTCAACAGAGGAAATGTGTATGTTGCAATCCATAGTAGGCAAGCAATTGTGATCAAAACCTCACTGTGAGAGAGGGAGAAGTTCTCTGTCAGGTTCCACTGACCATGGGGGCTCAGTCCACTGGGCGAGTACCTTATGTGGTGATCACTGTGTCCACAGACGCAGAGTACCGGTAGGGCGCAAGGCAAAGGAGGCCAAAGCAGGCAGAGGAGGTGTGCAGGGGAGTGCCAGTAACACTGGAGGAGGGGCGAGTGCCAGGGTGGGTGGAGGACGAGTGCTGGGGAGTAGTTGCGAGTCTTGGGGATACAGGAGGGTGGAACGTGCAAGTGCCGGTGCGCAAGCAAGTCCCGGGGTTCAAAGAGATGATGAGCGCGGGGACTTAGCGAGTCCTGGAGATGGAAATGGAGGCATGGGGATTAAGTGAGCCAAAAGGGGAAAGGGTCGAAATAAGATAACAAAAAAGGAAACAGAACAAGTAGAGATCGGGCACTGGAGACAGAAAAGACAAGAGAACTTAGGATTGATAGAGAGACGAGGAGCAAAGCAGAGTGAGATTAGAGTAAGAGACAAATAGAGATGACGAAAGGAGAAGATATGAGGCGAGTATGACAGGAAATGAAGCAAAGTGAAAATAACAAGACCAGAACGCGCAAGAATACGAGACAGAGATGAATACAATGAAACAATACAGGAGTTACGGTAATATCAAGACTAGAGTACTACTTGCTACTCTATGACTTATATACTGTGCAGTAGGTAGGCCCCAGGGCTCAGGTCCAGGTTTTGGTGGCGGGTCGCCACGCTGGGGCTTGGGGTGAGACCCAGGGATCATGCAGGATGGGGTGGGGTTGAGACATGTCATGCAGCGCAGAGGTCTTGCACTGGGAACACAGAGACACATGACAGCGGGGTGGTGAGGAGGGGAACAGGAGCAAGGCGTGGCATGCAGAGGTCAGGTCTGCGGTGACATGTGATTGTGATGCGTGATGGGGTCTCAGCATGGGCCGTGGGTGTTAAGAATACAGCCTGGCATCATTATGTAATCATCATATGTTTTTTTTTCATATGTTACAGTCACACCTCAGTGCTTTGCCAATCACTGAGGTGTAAGTCTATACATTCGTTACTTCGTTATCATACT